>ML808821.1:22331-48350 GCA_009831015.1 Picea engelmannii
ATGGATCATTATTATTAATTGCTCAAAAAGTGCTCAAAAACATGTCTTACAATGCTCAAACTGACAAACCGACTACTCCAATGGCTTCCCAGCATCCCAAAACCCCTGTCTGGGCTCTTTCGGCACCTCAATCGGTCGAAAAACGAAGAAGTTAGGCTTCCTGGAAGTCTCCCTCTTCAAGCTTGTTGTCTCTGCATCTACAAAACGCACCCCTCTCCATTGAACCTGGCTCACACGCTCATTTAAGCGCAAAAACCCAGCAGCGGGCGCAATCGCGCCAACGGTGCAAACCGTAAAACGGTTAAGGGCGTGCCAACCCCTAACCGCCTCGGCACCTGGGCGTATGGCGCATATGACCGCATACTTAGCAAAAGGTGGTTAACGTCGTTTTAAAACCGTGTAACTTCCCGCTCCGGTCGTGGGCATATGCAATAGTGTGAAAACCGTGGGCTATGTGTTACAACCCATGCACGCCAACCGTTACCACTGCACCCGTATACAATATGGTCATATGTAATGAGACCACGGGTCGGGGCTAGGCCCCGGCCCGCCTCCCTTTTCGTTTAATACAACACTCAAATTTAAATACATATGCGTTGACATATGTAACAAGAAATAACGGGTGGCATGTTGGTTAGCGGAGGTTGCAAAGGCATTGTGTGGTGGGGAGGTCTGGGGGTTGAACCCCACGGCCTCCAATACATTTTACATAAAAACCAATCAGCCAATCAGTGAGTGACACGTGGCGCCCACGGATTGGGCCACGTGTCCTCCTATCATTGGCCACCCAAAGGACACGTGTCAACACCCGACTCGCCAACAGTCATCCAATCAGCATCTGACACGTCACCACTGTATGGTCTTACTGTCCTGCTACGTCAGACCATACGGACTGTACGGACAGGTACAGTCAGCATCAAATTTTTGCTTGTTTGGCTTGGCGAACAGATAGCGATATCTTCTCCATACGGTGTCCATTTGACAAAGTAAATATACCGTCGGAATCAGGAAGACGAGACGGATGCAATGGCACTGTTTTCGTCGCATTCTAAGCACTTTGAAATTTGAGCAAAATTTGATCCCCTGATCAGTATTTGAGATAAGTACAGTGATTTAATAGGCTGAAAAGTATTGTTGTAATTTATGAGTATTTTCCTTCATGAGATCAATACGAAGGATATCTCCTTGATTAGTTTTCCCTTCAGGGGTTTTCCAGGGGTATTGCCTAGATATCTAGCATCAAATGTGGTGATAGTTTTTCTGTTGTTCATTGTTATTTCCGTTGCTATATTTTTCAGATCTTAGTCATTTTGTATTTCTTCTCATAGTTACAGTTGAATGCTTGTGTTAACGTGCATTATTGGTGAATGATTATTGGAGGTTGAAATCTTGTTATTGACTAAGTGTTTATCTAGTACTTTTTCAACTTTTAGGTTTTTATGATTTGCTCAAATCATATTTGCTAAAAGTTGTATGTGAGTCTCAGGGATCTGGAAAAATATGGGGATCTTTTAATACAACTTTTGTGTCCCTTATCCCAAAGAAACAAGCCCCTTCCTCCTTTGAAGAATTCAAACCCATCGCCTATTGTAATTTGATCTACAAACTCATTGAAAAAATCATAGCAAATCATATCAAACCCATTTTCAGTGAAATCATTTCACATGAGCAGTATGGTTTTTTATTTAAGAGACAAATTCATGATGTCATTTCCCTTACCTAAGAAGCCCAACATTCCATGAAGTTAAAAAGATCTCATCAATTTTAGTGAAGCTTGACCTTTCTAAATCCTATGATAAGGTGAATTGGACCTTCTTCAGGCTTTCCCTAATACAGATGGGAATGAATCTGAAGTCGGTCAACTGGATTATGGGATGCATTGAATCCTCCTCTTTTGTAATCCTCGTAAATGGGCTCCTCCCCACTTCTTTAGTTCATCCCAAGGGATTAAAAAAGGATGTCTTGTGTCCCCCTTCCTCTTCTTAATCATTTTTTAGAGGCTCAGTTTGCTTCTAAAGAATTCCCGAAGGGATGGTCACTTGAAATGGATGAAAATATCTTCTTCAGAGATCTCAACACATTTACTTTTCATTGACGATGTGATTCTTTTTGGTGCAGGGTCACTATTGGAATTTCAATCTTTGAAGAATATTATGGATATTTTATGTTTATCAATCAGGATGCAAGTCAACTAGAAAATTAAATCTTTCTAGACTATGGATTACAGGAGGAAGTATCAGCTTAGCTGGAGGTGCTCTTGCCATTTTCACGGAAAATTTTAGACGAAGGATTGAAATATTTGGGCTTTGTGCTCAAGCCCAATTATTACGATTTCATAGATTGGATTTGGTTGTACAAAAAGATTCAAATGAGGATATCTTTTTGGGTGCATCGATGGTTATCAAGGGGAGGAGATTGATCCTTCTAAGCTCAGTATTGAGCAGCATCCCAATGTATTGGGATTCAATTGCTAAAATACCTAAAGGCATTTTATCCAAAATAAGAAAACTATGTTTCCATCTCTTGTGGGACGAGAATAAAGAAAAAGGAGAAATCACTATGGCTAAATGGTCAAAGTTAGTCATGCCCAAGGAACTAGGGGGATGGGGCATCGAAAACCTTTATTGGTTCATCAAATCCCTTGCAGCTAAAAGTTTATAAAGTCTAATCCATAACAATATGTTATGGAGCAGAGTAATGGCATCAAAATACATCCAAGGCATGACATTCGTAGAGTGGATAAGATTGCCCAAGAAATATTTTCTCAACAGTTCGATCTGTTGGAAGGAAATGGTTGAAGATTTTCCATTGATTGGAAATTGGTTAGTCTGGAGCATGAGGAATGGTCAAAGTATAAGGATCGGGAAAGATCCTTGGGTAAACTCAGGGGAAGAATACAAACTCGCAGAAGTCTTGGTGAGCGTTCTTTATGAAGGATGCCTCGATTGGAGACATTGATCACATAGGCAAAAGTTTGTGGAAGTAGATCAATCTCTTATATCTTGCAAATGAGAATGTCGTATTATGGGAGGGATACTTAAAAATATTAAATTATAATTTTATCACTCTCTAGGAGGATGTAGAGGACGCGCTATTTTGGACAGGAAATGAGAATAATGGTATTTACACAACGAAGTTGGGTTATCATGTGCTAGAAGAGGAAGCTTTCAACGAGGATAGGAAATGGTGGTGGAAATTTATATGGGAAACCAATGTGCCAAACAAAGTAAATATCTTACTATGGTTGGTGATGGGAAATAAGATCTTGACCCGGTACAATGGTTTGAAAAGAGGTTGGATTGGCCCCAACAGATGCTCGCTATGTAAATTGGAAATGGAATTAGTGAAACACCTATTTGTCCATTGTCCATATGCACATTAGCTATGGCACGATCTTGCAAATGAATTCAAAATACGCAGTCATGTTCTGGGAGGCATTTTGGCAGTATGGCTTAAGACTTGGAAGGAGGATTTGGAAAATAAAGAATTTATGTCGATCCCATTTTTAATGTATATTTTTTATGGTGGTCCAGGAACAATTGTGTTTTTCAAGATAATTTTTTTACCTATAGAAGTGATGGTAGGTTTGATCAACAAGCTCTCAGTGGAAACAACTAATTGTATACTGAAATATCAATCTTGTATATTGAAATATCAAAAGAAAGAACTAATTGTAGACTAGTGTCTCCATTGGGCTTGGAGTCTTTATTCGATCTACTTAAACACGCCAAAATGAACAATATGTACAGTTGAATCAATCATGGGTCTTTATGTAAAATAATTCTTTAGAAAACGTCCATTTACTGGACCCCTAAATATCTCACTTTCATCCAAATTTTACAAGACAAAGGTGTTATTATTCAGAATTTTGGCTATTTTAAAAGGACCAAACCACAGATTATCGAACTTACCATGTTTTGATTCTTCTTCCCTCATGGCATCCCACCTCAGAACAAGGTCTCCTATTTCAAAATCATCTTTTTTAGTCTTTCTATCAAATACTGCCTTGACCTTGCTTTGATGAGCTTCAGATTTATCATTAAGCATTTCTCTTTTCTGCTGGACTTCGATGATTTGAAAAATCCTTCTTTGAATGCCATTTGATTCTTCCAACTCCTCTTGCAAATATTTAAGACAGGTAGACCAAGTTGGGTTGGAAATATGGCATCTTTACCGTAGACTAGCTGGAAAGGAGAGGTTCCAATTGGCTTTTTGGTGTTGATCCTATTAGCCCATAAAGAAAACTTCAGCATGGAATCCCATGATATTTTGTTTTCTGCCAACAACTTCTTAATGATTCTGACAAAGATTTTGTTTGAGGATTCAACTAATCCATTACCATGTGGATAATAAAGGGTAGAATGAGCCAACTTAATGTTATAATTTCTGCAAAATTCAACCATAGAAGTAGACTTGAACGCTTGAGCATTGTTTGTAATCAATTTCCTAGGGCATCCAAACCTTGAGAAAATATTTCCCTCCAAAAAGCTCATTATAACCTTATATATTCCATTCCTTGTAGGGATAGCCTCGATCCACTTTGTAAAATAATTTGTGGTTGTGAGTATCCATATGTGTTTCCTAGAAGAAGGTGGATGAAGTTCTCCAATGAAACCGAGGCCCCACTGTTGAAAAGGACCATTTGCAATTATAGATTTCAAGGGCAGAGAAAGCAACTTATGTTTTCCTGCAAACATCTAGAATTGTTCACATGCTCTGACCTAGGAAAACACATCAGAAAATATCATAGGCCAGTAATATCTTGTCCTCAAGATTTTGAAAGTTGTGGCTTTCCAATGGTGATGTCCTCCACAAACTCCTTTGTGTAAATAAACCAGACCCTTCTTTGTTGCTTCCTCATCAATACATCTCAATAAAACTCCATTAGGGTCTCTCCAAAACATGACCTAATTAATTATGCAATATCTCACAACTTTGAGTTTCAAAGACCTCACCTTAGACTTATCGAAATCGAGAGGAGGTTGAAGATTTTGCAAAAATTGAACAATATCTTTATACCAGGATGAAGAAAGATATTTTTCCATTACCTATAAGTTCCTTCCTTCAGTTTTTGAAACTGAACCATCTGGTTGAAAAAAAATGTAATGCAGCCCAAGAGCTTTACAATTTGATTCAACAAGCAGCTTGGCAAGACCCTGTCCTTTGATCAACTTTGTAGGTTTTATGACCAAATCATATTCCAAGAGTTTGGTTATCCATCTTCCCCTTTTTCCTTCACTATATGGTTGTACAAGTATCTCTTTCACAACACTACTAGTGACATAAGCAATTATAATGGAATGCAAAATATAAACCCTGAAGGATTTCAATGCCTTGACTAAGGCATAAGCCTGCTTTTCCATTATGTCATACTTCAGTTCTGTATCTCTAAGAGTCTTGTTGAAGAAAGAGATAGGTTTCTCACACCCTTCATCATTCCTTAGTCTGCAAAGATATAAAAATATGCCAAATGTTCTTCATCTGTGACCTCTCCTTCTCCATAAATCTAGGCAAATATTTCATATAGTCTCCAGCTGGGAAAGCATATAAAACTTGGGGCAACACCAGGGGTGCATATCTAGCAGCAATGATAACATCCATCCTATTAGCAGCCATGGTGTGAACAGTTGGAACAAGAGATTTAGGAGGAGAGGATGAGTGTGAAGTATGAGGTGAAACTGGGGTATAAACCTTATGAGGTGATGAAGGCTCAGAAAGGGTCTTTTGGGACTCTAAAAATCCTTCAATGGCCAGGATATTATTGAATACTTGAATCTCAGGTTTAACTCTCCGAGAAGTGCATATCTGAGATAAGGATGAAGATAATATCTGATCAATCTCTTCTTTGGTATATGTAGGGAAATATTTTAGGGCTTTAAGTTTGAAGAGTGTATCTTCATCTTCTGCTTTGATAAGTTCATAAAATACTCTCCATTGTTCCATTGTTATTTCATTTAAGGAAATTGTTGCAGGTAGAACTACTTATGAAGGCTAGATAATGGTTTTTTCTTCAATCACAGGCAATGACTCTTCTTTAGGAGCAACAATGGGTTTTTTGGAAGCATAAATTGTTTCTTCAGAAGAAGGAGACTTTCCTTTAGAAGATGAAGACTAGCCTGGAGTATCTCTTGATTTTCTTAATAATTTTTCAGGATTTGATATTGTTGGAGTTGACTTAGGATCTCGGTTGGCTCTGGTCACTTTCTTTCTCGAAGATAAAGTTGATACTGAGGCTTTGGTAGGCTCAAACTTCGATCCCTTCACTTCTCTTTTAGGAGACATAAATTATGCAATGGAGTCGCCAGGTGAAAAATATGCAGTCTACTTCTATGTCCAACTCTTGTTCACCATCAAGAGTTAGTCTTTCTCATTGTCGTTCTTCCCAGGGATAGATATCTTTGTTGCTCCATCCCCGACAATGATGCCAAAATATGTTAGTCCCTAAAGTTGTCCTTGACTGCTAAGGGCAAGCTAGGGAACCTCAGTTATTGCAATAGTTTATGATTGTAGGTCTTTTTGGATTTACAAGTTGTTTTGTGGGTCAAGGAGTGGTTGAATAAGGAAACATAAGATTCTGATTACAAAGTCAAGTTTCCACCACATTCACTTAGTCAATGATAATTACTTTGATCAACCAGAAAAGGATATTTAAACAAAAGAAAAAAGAAGTTGCAAGTTTACAATCTGTCCACTTACATAGAAGAATCTTAATTTCCAAATATCATTAAGAAAACAAGAAATAATTACTTGAATACAAATTCTGTAACAGTTGAGCAAATATCAAAATCTTTACTGTTATTCAACATAAACAGAAAAAATCAAATTATTTGCAAAGATTTAAATGCATTAAGTAAAGAGATGAAATTTAACACACGAATGAGATAATCTGACCAGATAATCTGACCATCAAGATGTTTTTTCCATCGAGTGTAAAATGTAGCAGGTTCTGGATATACAATTTAGGTGAGTATGTCCTATAGCACCACCAAACTCGAACCCTTAAATCTGTCAACAAGTTTCCTCTTTATACACGGAGTTGTTTTGCCTAGATCCTAAAATCTAGATATAGTTTTGATTTAGTCATGATATCTGGCTAACACATAGGGATCACATTCTATTTCAATTATTACATCACAACAAAAATCCTAGACTTTAGGAAAAAGACCTGATCCTAAGTCTATATTATGATTTCACAAGATATCCTTTAACCTGAAAAGTCAAATCTGTAGTAATTGCTCCAAGTAGATACGCTGGAAAAACTTGATCCTCGAACTTGCATATGTTGGCAAAAGAAAAAGGTCTTTCAACCTCTCAAAAAGTTTTATCATCTTATCAAGGAAGGGCTCCAAAATTTGTCACTTTTGAATCAAAATTGTCCACTGTGTACTGACATGCTCTAGGTAGACTTTTCATTGTTGAGTAAAAGACTATCCCTTGGATCTTTCCTGCAAAATAGAGTTCTGCAAAAATATTGTTTTGTTGCAACCTTAGAGATTTTCTTTAAGAATTCATAGAGTCTCCTTTGCTTTCAGTTTCAGAATCTAGACTTTACTTTGTAATCTCGAATTTTGTATCACAAGCCTTTGATTTTGTTGCCTCGGGTCTGCAATAATGGCCTCATAGTCTGCAGATGTCAACACATCTTTACTCCCAATCACAGGTTCTTCTTGCTTTACTTGTAGTGTAGTTTCTTCTTGATTTTCTTCCAATGCAGGTTTGTTCAAGTCAATAGATTACTTGGGCTTTCTAGGTTTCCTTTCCTTCTTGTGCACCTTTGCATAGTTCTCTTCAACAATGTCTTTTTTTACAGACTTAGGTAAACTAGGTGCTCCTATTTCCATATAAAAATATGTCATCTCTGGCATTTCCCTCAGTGTATGGATTGTTAGCCTTTCTTGCTTGGTGATTTCAGGGATCTTATCATCTGAGAGAGAAGATTCAATTTTTGGTACTGGTTGTTACTTTTTCTTCAACTTTCTAGTCTTCTTATGAATTTCCTCTGTGATATCATCATCTAAAATGATCAGATTATCTTGCTTGAGAGAGAGTTTAAACAAATCCTTTGAGTTAAGTCTCAACTTGTCTGTAGCTCTTGTTTTAGGCCTGTTGGGATAGCTTACAGTCTGTTTACCCTTGCATTTGTTTCCTTTACTCTGTTTCACTTGTGGGGGCTTCTCAACAGGTGTATCATCAATTTCTATTTCAGGCTCAAATTTCACTTCCTGCAACTGTTCTATCCCCTGTTTAGTCATTCTCCTTGTATATACCCTATCAAAACTTGTAGGCTCTTGTTTTGAAGCAGAGGATTCAGGCTCCATCTTGATTTCTTCCTCTTGTTGTGATTCGATTTTCCTTTTACTTGATCTAGTTCATCTTGTTATAGGGGATACTTCCTATAATTTTGCAGAGCTTCCTGAAGTATTTCATGTCCTAGTTGAAGCTTTGGGTTTCTTTTCTTTTGGATCTTGTTCATCAAACTCTAAAGAGGCCAGTAACTATTTCCAGGACACTCGAACCTCTCTCAATGCATACAAGACTAACATCTTGATCAAACCTTGGTGAAATAAAATTATATGATCAGTTCCAGGATTACTTTTCACCCTCTTGACCATTTTGGTCAAACTCTTCAGCAAATAAAAAGGCAAGCTCATTTCTATATCTCCATTTAAATGCATAAAAATTCTCATATGGTAATGGTAAGCACACGAACACATGCCCTCACCACTTATATACCTCTAGACCATTGTCAAAACGTCTCGTTATTCTTCCTTTAGCCATTTACTTGAGATCCCTTGACTCCAATCAGTATCATGGTGTTCTGGTACCAAAACTTTCTTGCATGGGTCTGCAGATAATTCACCTTTCTTCCACCATCTCTCACCCTGAATAGGTAAGTGACATGTTGCCCCTATTGAATGCTCTGTAATATAAATTAGTACATTACCCACCTGAGTTTTAAAACCATCAAAGTTTTGAGTGAACAACATTGAAACCTCCTCATGGTAACCCTGGAAATTACAACAAAATTTGAACCAACCTGCATCAACGAATTTCTGCAAAACCTCAGGATATGCCTCTAGTAATTCACCCCCTATTGGTTCCAAATGAATAACCCGACCACTTTTCTTGGGCACCATTACACTGACTGTGATTTCCTTGTCGCACTGCAAATGATAGGGTTTCAAGAATGTAGCTTTAGACATCCCTGAACATACAATAGATATGGAGATGCTTTTTTGGTTGCAAGATGTTGTTAGACCATGATCAAATTATAATTTTCAATGCTCAAAATCATGGCCTGAAACCCGAGTTGATGTATGTACTAATAGGTACAAACTCATTTTCATTAGAATTTCATCCTAGGTTGAATCATCATTTAAAAAAAAAGTTAAAAATGTTGCAAGATTCTCTACATGGTCCTCTAACAGCTAACACGATCTTCGGGATCCAAAACATGTTCAAAACGTAATGATGAGTTTAGGCGTTGCAAGAATGGTGACATTCTTGTAATGACTCTGTCTCTCCTTTAAACTTTGGAAAATTTTAAAATTTAACTAGAATTCTAATGGGACACACTCAAACCATGCAAATATTCAAATCAACCTTACTAGAAGCAAATAAAAATGAACTCAAGCAAAACAAAAAACACCAAAATCATAAAAGAGAAGTGTATAGGGAACTTGATACAAATAGGTGTATGGTGGGGTAGGGTTTTTGGAATTGAGAAGATATGAATGAGTTTTTTGATAGCATAAGCTAAAAATCAAGGGTAAGAGGTTATAGTATGTTTGGGGACTAACATCGGGAATGATAAATGGAGTAAAAATGGCTAATAATAGGAAAGAAATGATCGGGTTGTTCAATTAGAGAAGGGTAATGATGACAAGGTTGAGAGAAGAAAAGAGGGTAATTATCGTGCTCATCAATGGGTAAATATAGTCTTCCCTTGTACTAGAGTATATCATTTTCCCAAGCAGATATTGAGCTCAATGTGTTGTTGCTTTCAATCTCCTCAATTATTTTCTTGATCTTTGGACTTTTCACATACTTTGCTTGAACACTTGAGATCCATTAAGGGATGACTATTGACATTGAGCATAATGTAGCATCTCCCTCCTCTTTCCTTGATAAGATACTTGCAACTTGATTTTACTTACCCTTATTATAGAGAATCTCAAAGTCAAAAAAGTTGTATTTTTCTTACCCTTTTTTTATTGTTTTGATTATAAACTCTTCTAGTTTATGAAATATTTTAAGTTGTTGTGGTCAATTTTGACTAAAAAATTCCCCCCCCCAACAGGTACTATTTCCACTTTAGTAAGGCGTGAATTATTGCAACATTTATTTTTAATACATTGATTTTTGAAGGCAATGGGATGATTTCCCTACATAAGGACAATGCTTATTCCTTCCCCCAAATCATCACATTCGAGAATAAATGGTTTTATGAAGATTGGGGTAGGCAAAATAGGAGCGGAAGTCATTAAAGTATTCATCCTCTTAAAACAAGCATGTGTTGAATCATCCCACTTAGAGGCATCCTTCTTTAATAGTGTTGTTAGTGGGGTCACGATTTTTGCATACTTCTTTACAAATATTATGTAATACCCTGTAAGACCTATGAATCCTCATAATGATGTGATAATCTTGGGAATAGGCAAATCAATAATCACAAAAATCTTCTTTGGGTTTACCTTGACTCGTTCTGTTGATACAATGTGGCCCAAAAATTATATTTCTTCCCTTCCAAAACTACATTTTGATTTGTTTGCATCTAGATTTTATTTTCTTCTAACAATTTCAACATCGTCTCCACGTGCTTGAGATGTGAGCTCCAATTTTTGTTGTAGACTAATATATCATCAAAGAACACAAGAATAAACTTTTGTGGGTATGGATGGAATAAGTCATTGATCACTACCTAGAAGGTAGTTGGGGCATTGGATAGTCCAAAAGGCATGACATGGAATTCATATAGGCCTTCATGGGTACATACAGAAATTTTGGGAATACCCTCTTCATGTATTCTTGTCTGATAATAGAATGATGTCAAATCAAGCTTCGAGAAATACTTAGCATTGTGAAGCTTGTCCAATAGTTCATCCACAAACATAAAGGAAAATTTATATTTAATGGTAATTGTGTTTAAGGCTTGATAGTTGATAAAGAGTTTGTAGGAATCATCCCTTTTCCTTACAAGTATGATTGGGGTCGAATATGGGCTCTTGCTTCGGGTTATTATGTTGTTGTCTAATAATTATTGAATGAGGTGTTCAATTTTCATTTTTTGTTTGTAAGAGTACCTATAAGATTCCCCCCTAATTTAGGGTTGATCCAAGGATTAGTTCTATGACATTATCTTTGGACTAGTCTGGAGGCATCCCTCAAGGCAAGTCTTGGAAACAATGGTATTACATCTCCCAAGTATCTTATCTAATCCTTTTGGATTCTATATTTCACTTGGAGCTCCCTCCATTGAATAACAATGTAAAACATAGGATTGGGCTCCTTTATTAATCATTTTCTCCTTTATGTTGGATGAGACTACTTGAGGGGGTGGGTTCTTGATTACAAAAAACTTGTATTTTTTATATTCTCATTAAAACTTAGGAATGGTTTTTGTAGGTTTAAACCTACAGTACCAATAGTGGCCAACCATTGGGTTCCTTGGACCATCTACTCCCTCAATAATCATGCCAAACATTGGAGATTTTAATGTGTAATCATTAATAGGCATTTCTACCCTATGGCACTTCCCATTGCATGAAGTTGTTTTGTGATCCGTATTATTTTCGGCATGAAATGAGAGCAGAGATATAATAAAGCAATGTACAGAGATATCTCGGATATCCAATAATATAACAGAAATGTATCAGAGATGCAACCATAAACACGGAGATACAGTAAGACACAATTTTCTATTAATGAGAAATAATGTACAAAGATTGTAAAAATACATAGTGAAAGACTCGCTAGAATGGCGATAGCTTATCTCTGAGAAGAGATGTGTCCGCTACTCGCATTCGCAAGAAGATGATTTTACAATGAGGCTCCAAAGGACTTTTTATCATAAATAAAATAAAAAAACCCTAACCCTGGAAGATGAAAAGCCAACAGTTTTGTGGACCCCGTTTTGGGTAGTTTGGTGTATCAACTTCCTGTGGGCGTAACTTTGGCATACTATCTTCGTTTGGGGCGCACGATAGCTCATTGGAAAGGTATCGTCGAGGAGATTCATTTTGGAGGATCAATCAGAGAATTCAACAATCATAGAGAAGCTCGATCCTGAAAAACCCTCATTTAGGCCCTCAAAATGGCCCCGGAAGTTAAAAACTGCTAAAAATAGTAAATTACCAAAATTGCCAGAAAATTGTTTTGAGCCAGTTGGAAAAGGTGGGTGGCCACCGATATCCACATGGATCAATCCTCCCTCATTAGGAAGCAATGGTATCCATTTCGTTGAGTGCCCGTGGGAGAGGGAAAAGCGTTTGTTGAATCTGCATCTTAATGAGTTGCTTGCCTTGTTGGAGAAGTTGTGTTGCTTAGCCTATTGAAGGTTGTCACGAACCTGTGGCTGGAAAGGTTGGACCTTTTTAACCAGTCTGGATACATGAGATGTCTGTGTGCAGAAGGAGTCTTTACACTTTGTTGCAATCTTGTCGACCTGCTTTTGTTGGATAGAAGGTGCTTGGACTGAGGCTGCAGTGGTGTTCTTATGTTCATGCTTTGAATAGGTTGTGAAAAAGTTGAATTTTGTAGTATGAGATACTACCTTGAGGCACTGTTTAGATGGGACAATAGTCAGAATTACCTCTGGTATCCTGTAGAGATTATCCCCCAGAGTAACAACGACACTACGGGGTCAAGACTCATAAATAGCATGGCCCTTCCACATATTTGGTTGGCCCAAGAGAACATCACAGACATCCAGGGGGGAAACATCACATAATACCTTGTCCTTGAAGGGATGGATGTTGTATGATAATCGACACTGCTTTCTGAAACTAAGATCTCATCCCTAGCAAAGCCACCTGATATTGTATGGTTGTGGGTGTGGTGTTGTCGACAATCCCAATTGTTTGACGACCTCTGCTGAGATAAGGTTCTTATGGCTTCCGCTATCAACAATAAAATACAACGGGTTCCCCTTCACCCACATCTGTGAATTAAATAGGCACTCCCCCTCTTCAACATCTGTTGGTTCTTCTGGTTGAATTGTTGTGATCGCGACAATAGCAGTGGTGTCTGCGTCGATGATTTGTCTTCTATTAATATTTTCATAATCAAATTCTAAATCAGGCTTCAGCTCCTTGTCTTTTATCTCGGCCACCAATGACTGTTTTGAGTGAAATTCATCGGTGTTGTTCTAGGGGCTTTTGTGGAAATCACACCATTTTCAAGTGTCCTTCTTTGTCTTTTCGTGACCCTTCTTTTCTTGTGGCTTGGACTGGTTTTCGGGATTTTGTTTGTTAGTGTCATCTTTATCATACTTTGGTTGTTGTGGATTTGCAGACCCCAACTCCCGTTTGTTCTAGTGCTTAAACTTCAGCTCAATTTTAACATCATATCGATAAGCAGAACTGAGTGATGAGATGTCCAGAAAATCCATTTCAGTTTGGATATATTTGTGTAGAGCCCCACAGTATTTCAGAACCAATTGTCATTTGGAGTATTTGATACCCAGCTTGGTGCACAAGGTATGGAAGGTATTGGTGAACTCTGGAACTGCTTGGCCCATTTCTTGCCGCAATGTGGTCCATATCATGTACTGGTCCCCATAGTTGCCAACAGGGTAATACTATTCCTTTACCGCATCCACAAAAAATCCCAAGTGGGCTCGGCCCCATATATTCCAGACTCCTCTGTCGAAATTTGCTCCCAATAAGTCTCCCACCAATGTTTGACATGGGGGAGAGCCTTAAGAAGTGCAAAGGTGATTTTTTCCCCGTCGGAGAAATTATGAACAGAGAAATAACCTTCTAGCAGATTCAACCATTTTTCTAAGGCATCCACATCTATATGTCCTTCAAATATGGGAATATCAAAATTAACTTGTACCTTGAAAGACGAGGTACTTCCAAAGTGGTCACTTGATGAAGACGTGTCTGTTGTTATCGGTGGGCGTTGAAGGATGTGGGCAAAATTCTCCATCATTTCATCCCTATGTCGCGTGAGAGCTTGCTCAAGCAACATATTAATAAAATCGTCTGCTCTGTCGTTTTTATTTTCTTCAGCCATGGAGGGTTTCTTGGACATGCAAGAGCGATTTTCTTCAAGAAAGACAAGCTCGAGACCTAACTTTCTATACTCGGACCTCGTCGGGGAGATGCACTGAAAAATGATCAAGAGCAACTTGCTCTAATACCACTGATCCGGATTATTTTCGGCACGAAATGAGAGTGGAGATATAATAAAGCAATGTACGGAGATATCTCGAATATCCAATAATATAACAGAAATGTATCAGAGATGCAACCATAAACACAGAGATACAGTAATACACAATTTTCTATTAATGAGCAAAAATGTACAAAGACTTAAAAATACAGAGTGAAAGACTCACTAGAATGGTGGCAACTTATCTCTGAGAAGAGATGTGTCTGCTACTCGCATTCACAAGAAGATGATTTTACAATGAGGCTCCAAAGGCCTTTTTATCATAAAGAAAATCCAAAACCCTAACCCTAAAGATGAAAAACCAACAATTTTGTGGACCTCGTTTTGGGTACTTTGGTGTATCAACTTCTCCGGGGCGTAACTTTGGCATACGATCTTCGTTTGGGGTGCACGATAGCTCGTTGGAAAGGTATCGTCAAGGAGATTCATTTTGGGGGCTCAATCAGAGCCTTCGGTTATCATTGAGAAGCTCAATCCCGAAAAACCTTCATTTAGGCCCTCAAAATGGCCCCGAAAGTTAAAAACCGCTAAAAATTGCAAATTACCAAAATTGTCAGAAAATTGTTTTGAGCCAGTTGGAAAAGGTGGGTGGCCACCGATATCCACCTGGATCATTTTTTCTACTAGTATATTGTGACTTGAAAGTTGGAGGTGAGTTAGAAAAACATATTTGATTATTTTAATATTCATGTATCTATGAAATTATGTGAACCACCACTATCTATTAGCATTGTTACTTTTGTTTTCTTAATGTAACCAATAACTTTAAGAGTCTAGGCTTGAGTAATACCTATCATCACAACAATAGAGAGTGTTGAGATGGTATTTTGATTGGTATATCTTTCATTGTTAATTTCCATATTAGATATAAAAGTATCATCTACCTCCTTTTCCTTGTCCCCATCATTGTTATTTATTTCACTAAACTTTTTGTCCTTGCTTTTATGGCCCATACTCCAATTAGGTACATGACATTTAAAACATCGATTATTGTCCTTTCTTGTATTTCTTGGGTAAATCCTTTTGTATGGAGGAATATACTTTGAACCTGATGTTCCATATTGGGATGAAGTTGGTCATTAATAGGATGGGTTGTTCTTCTGTGAGTTTGGTTTTTTGTTGACCTTGTCTATATCCTTGATATCTAGTAATTTGAGTCCATTTTTTATATTTTCTTTCAACCTTGATACCATGATTTTTGTAATAGGAAGTCATTTGATAGGTCTGTTACACGAGTTGCCTATACGTGTAGATCATAGATACTCCTCCACCATACCCAATTGTTGTAATCAAGCGAGTTTCAAAAAAAATCCTTCTCATCTATATCCTGAAATCTTTTGAAATAATTATTTTTGAATATATCCTAATGTCTTGCCAAGGCTTGGAATTTTGAGTTTCACCATAGGAACCAGTCATAGGCTGATTTCTCTAGGTGCATAGACATAGAGTTTATATATTTATCATCGTCATCATACATTTGATGAATCTCAAAATATTTTTTGAGCTTATTTATCCATCTTGTACCCTCTCTATCATCCTCTCCATCAAACTTGGGAATATCAATTTTCATCTTATGCATAACCCCATTGAAAGAAACCATGTTTGATGATTGGTGTGGCCATGGTAATGATGTGCGAGAGTTTGGGCTATGTRCTCCTTTATTCTATTTTTTCAATGCTTTGACATCATCCTTGACTAGCTTGTGATTTTCACTCACTTTCTAAAAATGTCTAACTTTTTGTGGATTTCTTGCATCACGCTTGAAATTCTRGTCTCAATTTTGGCCTCAATCTTTTTAATTGCATCACTTAATTTTGAGTTGGAAGGATTTATGGAACTAGWGGTCTTCCTTATTCTCTGTGCTCCTCATAATGTACATATTTTATTATGATACCCCTTCCTTTGGTTGCAATTCTGGTTAACAATTAATGTAGTGGAATAGGGGCTCTGATAACACTTGGAAGAAAACCCATGTGTGTGTGTGTGTTTGTTTGAGAGAGAGAGAGAGAGAGAGCCCTAGTAAACCCGCCAGGTACTTCCCCTCACTCTGATGGTACCTAGAGTAAACTGAATTTGTCAAAATCTTGATGCTTTTCAACGTAGGGCTCAAGGCCATCACAACAATACACTCATTAAGAGCTCAACATGTCACTTGCGAGAATTGACCCTGGGTGGGGAGGATAACAATCATTCTTCCCAACCACCCAAGCTAGACCTAATTCACACACACAATATTTTCAGTTATGCTTTACAAGTTTTACAACTCTCTTATTTATACATATATTATTATGAGACATGTCTTTTCGTAAGGAGTTGACTACTTATGATTGTTCATTAATTATGTCTAATAGCTATATTTACCCTAAATACTAAGTTATATCATGTATATTACAAATGGATAATGGGACTGTGTGGGGATGTAGAGTGTGAATCCATGCAAAGATGCAAAGCCATGCACCATGCAAAGATGTTGAGTGAGGGGAAGGTGAGGTGGGTGTTATGTAGTCTGCATTCATTTGCATTACTTGCTTCCTCTACATTCCAAACTAATGTAGAGTATAGGGGCATATGCTTCCTCCACATTACTTGATCCCTCCATATTATTGCTTCCTTCACATTCCAAACTAATAGTGTGAGGCCATGTGCTTCCTTTACACTACTTATTTCCTTTACATTTTAAACTTTTTTTCCAGTAACAACGCCTACGAAACCCCCAAGTACTTCCCCTCATTTTGAGGATGGTACCCAAGGTAAACCCTAGATCCTTCAGAGCGTGAAGCCATTACAACAATATTGTAACGTCCCCCAACTTAATGGAGGAACATTACTATGTGGAATACACATAAATTTGAAACTCTGCTAACTAACTTCTTGTAGCTTACTAGCTACAAATTATACACAAATATAACCATTTTTCAGATAGTCATAACTACATGTAGCTATAACATGATGAAATGAACATGAATGTAGCTAATAAATCATCTACAACAACATATAAATAACTCCCATTCACAGAGTAAAATGCACAACAACTAACTCATAATTTAACTAAGAAAACAAGTAAACACTTATCTTTTTAAAAACAATTGTGCAACCAGCCGCCTAGGAAGGACGTTCCACCCAACCATATACTTGTTGTTCCAAATCTCAACAGCAAGTCACCCCCAAGCTGGGGCTAGGAATCCACAAAAGAACGGTGCCTCTCACAATCCACTCACAGCTCAATATCCCACAACCCACTGATATTCTCCTACAATTATCTTGAATTTCATCCAACTCTCTTCCTCTTGACCTGCCCAACCCAAGGAATGTACCCCTTCACTACTCTCAGTCCATCGGGTGCCCACTCATTTATCAGGGTCTCTCTAGCACAAGTAACTAGGAATCTCACTATTGAGAACTCAAGGGAACTCATTGCCAGGAAAACTACAAATAAAAATGGCAAGAATCACTTGTTGTTACAATGCAAGTCATCCATGAGTTCACTCTTCAGGCATGATAGCCTTGCTCTTCAATCTTCAACTCCAAAACACTCTAGAATTTGCCCAACCTTCTTGCTCCAACTCCAATGCTCTTCTTTCTTGATCTCTGCTTGTTGTTCATGCCAAAAACATGCCCGTTAAACTGTCTATAACTGCCCATACAAATTTCCTCTCTTTTCCCAAGCAAATTTGAATCACACTCTTTCCCAAAATTGATTGTACCTAACCCCATGTTTCCAATAACTACGAGATGTGACCCTCACACCCACCCTCTTACTTGTGTTTAATGATTGGGCTCTCATACACTCAAACAGAAAGATAGAAGGTTGTCTCCAATGATAATAAAATTCATGAAAGTGGGTTGGATTAATACCCATAAATAATTCCCCCCCCTTGGGCCCCTCTTAGACACTCACTCCTCTTGTGGAAAAGTCACCCCCCATCCCTGTTCATATCCCCTAGCAACTGATATCACATTTTATTTATTAAAATTTAGAAAATACATTTTGCATACACATCGCTTGGTCATATCCACATTTCATATCTACATTATACATTAATTAAACTGGGGATTATAGCGGGGATGTTACAAATATACTCATTATGATCTCAACATGTCACTTGACAGGAATAAAACCTAGGTGGGGAGGATAACACTCCATCCCACAACCACTTGGGCTAGACCCAATTTGACACAGGATCATCAACCCATCCTCCGAGATTTATGAAAAAGAGCTTTGAGAAGGAGAATTTGTCAAAGGGGGACGTGATTTCCTCATCTAGAAGGACATTATTTGTTAGTTTGTTGGCATTGAAGTGTTATTTAAGGCATGAATCGATAGATCTCAATAATTAGTTATCCATTATGTGGAATGAATCATGGATCAAAGATGATCCTCACTATTGTAAATAATCCTTTAAATTGTAAATATTGTAATGTATTGAAGCGGCCAATCAAATGAGTATCAGGCTTGCCATGGTGYCATAGTATGTAATATTTTAATAGTGAAGGATAATATATATATATATATATATAATGTGTGATTGAATTCTTGTGTATTGTGTGGAATCATGGTTTAATGGAGTTGTTGATGAAAGTGCTATTGAGATCGYGGTTGGGTTGGTTGTGTTGATGCAACGTATTGGTGAATGGATGCGTTGGTAAATAAATAAAATTCATGATTGTGTAAAGATAATGTACGGTTGATTTCTGTGAATGACACGTTGTTGTCAAAAAGAGGTGTGTCCAAATGTTTTGATTGAAATGTAGACTTCAACGGAGATAAAAATGGAGTGAGTGGAATTGATTTCCACGTTAATCGTGTTTACCACAACGATCTTGATGTTACTAAATTGTTGAATATAACAACAATTCCCATTTCTTGTTGAAATCTTTGGGTTGATTAATCAATGGTTCGCTTGAAGACCTAATGAATGGTTGTGTTAATATTCCAATCTAGGAAAGTTGATTCAATGCTAAATATTATATTTCTAGAACATACACCAATGCTGGGATTGATGTAATAGATTGTTGGTACGTCTTGGAGTGCTTGACGATATCAACCAGTTCTTCTAAATAGGAATGCGTTGAAGTACAAGAATTAGTTCATGTAGCAATCATGTTTTGTTTCAGCTATAGGAAATTTGGCATTCCGTAGTATTTTTAACATAAAGAGTGGATAAGAGTGGGCCCATAGCCCATGGGTCCGAGAATCGTCATAGAATTTGGACCATATCCTTATAGATATTGAGGATTTGAAGGTGTAGATTTGTTCTTTCATCAAGTGGTATGAGAGTGCAAAATATTATGTGTGTAGTTGAAGGAGGTACGAGTATGTTGAGATTTGGTAAATAAATTGGTATTTATGATTTGTGTAGGTAGCAGTAGTGGAAGGTGAGAAGATTTCCAGAAGCCTAGAGCAAGGAATGCTCAAAAGGTTCCAGAGGAGAGAACCAGGGAGATGCCAAAATACTGAGCTCATGAGAGAAGCTTAGTGAGGTATCATGTAGCAAGAAGGAGAGACTTGATACTGCATAGGCTTTGTTGTAGCTCACGAGTTAAGGTTGTTACGAGAAGACAATGAAGACATATGACCAGGAGGTCATAAAAAAAATTGTACCCCAGGAGTTTGATGAAGGAGAATCGACCCATCCTCCAAGATTTATGAAAAAGAGCTTCGAGAAGGAGAAGTTGTCAAAGGGAGACGTGATTTCCTCATCTAGAAGGATGTTGTTTGTTAGTTTGTTGGCACCGAAGTGTTATTTAAGGCATGAATAGAGAGAACTCAGGAATCAATTATCCATTGTGTGGAATGAATCATGGATCAGAGATGATCCCCACTATTGTAAATAATCCTTTAAATTGCAAAGACTGTAATGTATTGAGGCAACCAATCAAATGAAGATCAGGCTCGTCATGGTGCCATAGTATGTAATAGGGTGTGCAATTGATTTTCAAGGGACGTGATTTCCTCATCTAGAAGGACATTATTTGTTAGTTTGTTGGCATTGAAGTGTTATTTAAGGCATGAATCGATAGATCTCAATAATTAGTTATCCATTATGTGGAATGAATCATGGATCAAAGATGATCCCCGCTATTGTAAATAATCCTTTAAATTGTAAATATTGTAATGTATTGATGCGGCCAATCAAATGAAGATCAAGCTTGCCATTGCGCCATAGTATGTAATATATATATATATATATATATATATATATATATATATATATATATATATATATATATATATATATATATATATATATATATATATATATATATANGCTATTGTAAATAATCCTTTAAATTGTAAATATTGTAATGTATTGATGCGGCCAATCAAATGAAGATCAAGCTTGCCATGGCGCCATAGTATGTAATATATATATATATATATATATATATATATATATATATATATATATATATATATATATATATTGTGTGATTGAATTCCTGTGTGTTGTGTGGAATCGTGGTTTAATGGAGTTGTTGATGAAAGTGCTATTGAGATCGCGGTTGGGTTGGTTGTGTTGATGCAACATATTGGTGAATGGATGCGTTGGTAAATAAATATAATTCATGACTGTGTAAAGATAATGTATGGTTGATTTATGTGAGTGGCACGTTGTTGTCAAAAAGAGGCGTGTCCAAATGTTTTGATTGAAATGTAGACTTCAATAGAGATGAAAATGGAGTAAGTGGAATTGATGTCCACGTTAACCTTGTTTTCCATAACGATCTCAGTGTTACTAAATTGTTGAATATAACAACTATTCTCATTTCTTGTTGAAATCGCTGGGTTGATTAATCAATGGTTCGTTTGAAGGCCTAATGAGTGGTTATGTTAATATTCCAATCTAGGAAAGTTGATTCAATGCTAAATATTATATTTCTGGAACATGCGCCAATGTTGGGATTGATGTAATAGATTGTTGGTACATGTTGGAGTGCTTGACGATATCACCCAGTTCTTCTAAAGAGGAATGCGTCGAAGTACAATAATTAATTCATGTAGCAATCATTTTTTGTTTAAGCTATAGGAAATTTGGTATCCTGTAGTATTTTTAACATAAAGAGTGGATAAGAGTGGGCCCATAACCCATAGTTCCGAGAATCATCATAAAATTTGGACCATATCCTCATAGATATTGAGGATTCAAAGGTGTAGATTTGTTCTTTCATCAAATGGTATGAGAGTGAAAAAGATTCTGCGTGCAATGGAAGGAGGTATGAGTATGTTGAGATTTGGTAAATAAATTGGTATTTATGATTTGGGTAGGTAGCAGCAGTAGAAGGTGAGAACATTTGCAGAACCCTAGAGCAAGGAATGCTCAAAAGGTTCCATAGGAGAGAACCAGGGAGATGCCAAAACATTGAGCTCAGGAGAGAAGCTTAGTGAGGTATCGTGTAGCAAGAAGGAGAGACTTACTACTGCAGAGGCTTTGTTGCAGCTCACGAGTTAAGGATGTTACGAGAAGACTAGGAAGACATATGACCGAGAGGTCATAAACAAATTTGTACCCTGGGAGTCTGATGCAGGAGCATCAACCCATCCTTCAAGATTTATGAAAAAGAGCTTCAAGAAGGAGAATTTTTCAAAGGGGGACGTGATTTCCTCATCTATAAGGATGTTGTTTGATAGTTTGTTGGCACCGAAGTGTTATTTAAGGCATGAATTGAGAGATCTCAGGAATCAATTATCCATTGCGTGGAATGAATCATGGATTATAGATGATCCCCACTATTGTAAAAAATCCTTTAAATTGTAAAGATTGTAATGTACTAAGGTGGCCAATCAAATGAAGATCAGGCTTTCCATGGCGCCATATTATGTAATAGAGTGTGCAATCGATTTTCAGGTTTTAATAGTGAAGGGTAATTCTGTGTGATTGAATTCATGTGTGTTGTGTGGAATTGTGGTTTAATGGAGTTGCTAATGAAAGTGCTCTTGAGATTGCGGTTGGGTTAGATGTGTTGATGCAACGTATTGGTGAATGGATGTGTTGGTAAATAAATATAATTCATGTTTGTGTAAAGATAATGTATGGTTGATTTATGTGAGTGGCACGTTGTTGTCAAAAAGAGGTGTGTCCAAATGTTTTGATTGAAATGCAAACTTCAATAGAGATGAAAATGGAGTGAGTGAAATTGATGTCCACGTTAACCTTGTTTACCATAGCAATCTCAGTGTTACTAAATTGTTGAATATAACAACTATTCCTATTTCTTGTTGAAATCGCTGGGTTGATTAATCAATAGTTCGTTTGAAGACCTATTGAATGACTGTGTTAATATTCCAATCTAGGAAAGTTGATTCAATGCTAAATATTATATTGTTGGAATATATGCCAATGTTGGGATTGATGTAATAGATTGTTGTTACGTGTTGGAGTGCTTGACGATATCACCCAGTTCTTCTAAAGAGGAATGCATTGAAGTACAAGAATTAGTTCATGTAGCAATCATGTTTTGTTTCAGCTATAGGAAAATTGGCATCATGTAGTATTTTTAACATAAATAGTGTATAAGAGTGGGCCCATAACCCACAGGTCTGAGAATCTTCATAGAATTTGGACCATATTCTCATAGATATTGAAGATTCAAAGGTGTACATTTTCGCTTTCATCAAGTGGTATCAGAGTGCGAAAAATTATGGGTGTAGTGGAAGGAGGTACGAGTCTGTTGAGATTTGATAAATAAATTGGTATTTATGATTTGTGCAGGTAGCAGCAGTGGAAGGTGAGAAGATTTGCAGAAGCCTAAAGCAAGGAATACTCAAAAGTTTCCAGAGGAGAGAACCAAGGAGATGTCAAAACACCGAGCTCATGAGAGAATCTTAGTGAGGTATCATGTAGCAAGAATGAGAGACTTGCTACTGCAGAGGCTTTGTTGTAGCTCACAAGTTAAAGTTGTTACGAGAAGACCAGGATGACATATGACCAGGAGGTCATATAAAATTTTGTACCCCAAGAGTCTGATGCAGGAGCATCAACCCATCTCCGATATTTATGAAAAAGAGCTTCGAGAAGGAGAAGTTGTCAAAAGGGGATGTGATTTCCTCATCTAGAAGGACGTGTTTGTTAGTTTGTCGGCACCGAAGTACTATTTAAGGCATCAATCGAGAGATCTCAGGAATCAATTATCCATTGTGTGGAATGAATCATGGATCGGAGATGATCCCCACTATTGTAAATAATCCTTTAAATTGTAAAGACTGTAATGTATTGAGGCGGCCAATCAAATGAAGATCAGGCTCACCATAGCGTCATATTATGTAATAGAGTGTGCAATTGATTATATATATATATTGTGTGATTGAATTCATGTGTGTTACGTGGAATCGTGGTTTAATGGAGTTGCTGATGAAAGTGCTATTGAGATCGCGGTTGGGTTGGTTGTGTTGATGCAACATATTAGTGAATGGATGTGTTGGTAAATAAATATAATTCATGATTGTGTAAAGATAATGTATGGTTGATTTTTGTGACTGGCACGTTGTTGTCAAAAAGAGGCATGTCCAAATGTTTTGATTGAAATGTAGACTTCAATAGAGATGAAAATGGAGTGAGTGGAATTGTTGTCCACGTTAACCTTATTTGCCATAGCGATCTCAGTGTTACTAAATTGTTGAATATAACAAATGTTCCCATTTCTTGTTGTAATCACTGGGTTGATTAATCAATGGTTCGTTTGAAGACCCAATGAACGACTGTGTTAATATTCCAATCTAGGAAAGTTGATTCAATGCTAAATATTATATTGCTCGAACATACGCCAATGTTAGGATTAATGTAATAGATTGTTGGTANCTGGGTTGATTAATCAATGGTTCGTTTGAAGACCCAATGAACGACTGTGTTAATATTCCAATCTAGGAAAGTTGATTCAATGCTAAATATTATATTGCTCGAACATACGCCAATGTTAGGATTAATGTAATAGATTGTTGGTACGTGTTGGAGTGCTTGACGATATCACCCAATTCTTCAAAAGAGGAATGTGTCGAAGTACACGAATCAGTTCAAGTAGCAATCATGTTTTGTTTCAACTATAGGAAATTTGGCATCTCATAGTATTTTTAACATAAAGAGTGGATAAGAATGGGCCCATAACCCACAGGTTCGAGAATCATCATAGAATTTCGACCATATCCTCATAGATATTGAGCATTCAAAGGTGTAGATTTGCTCTTTCATCACAATTGACACTGCATTCCAGACTTGTTAAAGACTCATTCAAAAATTAAATGAGGAATTGTATAAAGGCCCTTTTCAAACTTTCAAGCCTACTTTGAAGACTTTGCAAGGCTACTTTTATCCAAGATACTTAAGAAGATTTTTGATCCAAGATTTTAGAAAATGATTTGTAGTCATATTTCCACACTTAAATATAGATTTGATCTTGGGTAAAGAGAAACCTTACAAAGACTTACAGAAGAAAACGTGTGCATGCAGGTAAAAGCACTGATCTAGGGTTCGTGCTCTCTCGCAACCATGCCAAGACAGAGCGGAGGGGAGCCGCCGCCCCCTCCCTCCCCAACCACGTCCTTCAGGAAACTAATCACAGCTTGCAGAAAGAAAGCGCCCCAAGCATAAGCACCAAGTTTTGTAAAAAAACTGGATGACGTTCCAGAGATCAATCTCCCCCCGGAACAGCTAATGAAGGTAGCGCTCTCCCTCTCAGATCGAGGGCTGGTAGGTCAGTTCATGGGCCTTTGGCCCTCAGCCAGGACAACAAACAACTGGATCCAAAGGAACTGGCGGCCATTAATAAAAAATAGTGTAACTTGCTATGCGGTTGGAAGGGGCTACTTTATATTCGAATTCATCTCCCAGGAGGACCGCGATTTAATCTTCAGGAACGGTCCATACTTCATGGGCACACAGGGCCTTTATCTGAATCGATGGACTCCAAACTTTGATCCAGCTTCGGAAGTGCCAAAAGACGTCCCGGTCTGGGTCAGACTCCCAAATCTGCCAATCCACTGCTGGAACTCCTCGTCGTTGCAAGCTATTGGGAACAGACTAGGGCACTACATTGACAGAGCTGATCCAAAAGACCAATATTCCTGTGCAAGAATTTGTGTGGAAGTTGATCTGGAAATAAGCTTGCCGGAAGTGGTAAAACTGAAGGTAGGAGAATGGCAACACCTACAAAAATTGGACTACGAGCAGCTCTCGTTCAAATGCAAAGGATGTCATGAATACGAACATTTTCAGAGAAACTGTCCAAAAATCCCAAGCACAGAGAAAGCAGGTGAGGAAGGTTGGCAGCAACCCTGGAAAGGAAGGTCGAAGTCCAAAGGCCCAAGAAGGGAAAATCCAGCTCCCGCTCAAGACAACCCTGGAAATAGAGAGAAGGCAAATAGCTTCAAAGCACTGGGAAATGAAGGTGAAACAACGGATCCAAACAAAGCCGCCCAAACTGAAGAAGAAAGAGGCGGCCAAATCCCGGAAACCGGAGGAACCCAAAAACAACAAAAGAAGTGGAGAAACCCATCTCCCCTCCAAGGAACGGGGAGGCTCAAGGCATCGAGGAGGGAGAGATCTCATCAGGAAATGCATCAGAAGGAGAGAGTGAAGCCTGGGACACCCCAAAGAAGCCGAGGAGAGGCAGGAAATCCAAAAAAGCGGA
>ML808821.1:68476-100535 GCA_009831015.1 Picea engelmannii
TGGGACTAGAAGTATGGCAAAAGCGTGGTGAAGTATTCCTTGGACAAGGAAAGTACGCAATAAAGATCCTTTAGAAATTTGGAATGATGGATTGTAAGTCCATGGACACTCCTATGAATGCGGATATAAGAAAAGTGAAAGTTTCATATTCTGATCCAGTAGATCCATCTCTATATTGACAACTAATTGGGTCATTGATGTATTTAGTAAATACTCGACCAAACATTTGCTTTGCCGTAAATACACTAAGCCAGTTCCAGGTGGAACCAAGACATGAGCATTGGATAGCTGCAAAGCATGTATTAAGATATATTCGTGGGACAATAAACTATGGTTTGAGATATACCGCATCTAGCGATATACAACTTCATGGATTCACCGACTCTGATTGGGCAGGAAGTGCAGAAGATAGAAAGAGCACTTCAGGTATGTGTTTTAGCTTGGGCTCCGCTATGATATCTTGGGGCAGTAGGAAACAAAAGTCTGTCGCACTCAGCACAACAGAAGCAGAGTATATGGCAACATGTGAAGCATGCACATAAGCAATATGATTAAGGAAGTTAATCTCCGATTTATTTGATCAGATTCCAGAATCGACCATAATATATTGTGATAATCAGAGTTGTATAAGATTATCAGAACAACCCATGTTTCATGAAAGGTCGAAAAACATTGAGATCAAATACTACCTTATTTGAGCTAAAGTCTAGGAAGGAGAGGTAAAGCTCGAGTATATCCCCACTGACGAGCAGACAATAGACATTCTGACAAAACCTCTATCCAGAATAAATTTTGCATATTTCCAAGAGAAGATGGGGATCGTGGAAATAACTCCCTTAGCTGAAAGGGAGGACTCTCCAGGTTAGGAGGGAGCACTAAAATATTATTGAAAAATATTGTTGAAAAATATTATTGAAACATTTATCTTTGTGATTGAAAAATAGTCCAGATTGGACAAATTCTTTCCTATTCGGAAAGTGGATTGAGATTTCTGACAGACATCAATTTCCCATTGTGGTTAACATGGGAAATGGTCCAGATTGCCGATGTATCATAGACAACGACTTCCCATTGTGGTTAACATGGGGAGTGATCTAGGGAAGTCTCTCTTCATGAGGGTTACTCAAGAAGACTGTCCCCCTCACCGGACAACAATTTATCATTGTGGTTAACATGAGGAATGGTCTGTTTTGGAGGTTGATGCAGGACAATCTTTTCCTCTTGTGGTTAACAGAGGAAATGGTTCGGACAATCATTCCTTAGGGTTTATACATTCTCTCCAGGGTGCACTTTGATTAGTGTGGGAGGAATGGCCCAGGGTGAGGAATGGTCCAGGCTCAACAATCAGGGACAGGCATTCCTTAGGGTTTATACATTCTCTCCAGGGTGCACTTTGATTAGTGTAGGAAGAATGGCCCAGGGTGGGGAATGGTCCAGGTTCAGAAGACATGACGGTTATTCTTCCTTGTTTGAGAAGAATAGTCCAGATATCTCATTGTTCTACTCTGAGGGCAGATATTCTTTCATATCTCACATACGTGAGTGAAAGATTGGCCCAGATGATTCAGTTTATATCATAACATTGTTTCTGTGCAGGTTGCTATCGGATGATTGTTATGAAGACTGTATGACAGTAGATGTATACTACTGTGGTGGATTTGTTCCACTGTTTGTGACTATGTGTCACAGTTTGAGTAGTTGCGTACTACCATGGATAAACACATGTGTGTTCTATCAATTGATATTGTACCAGTTGTCATAGGAGATTATCTAGTTAGATAATAACAACGGTGCTTGTGATACTACCAGTTGAATGGTCTGTTTGTGCTCAAGACCATACCTCCCTAGCTAGGAGGGAGTGTTAATATTATGGTAGCTTCGGGAGGTATGGACCTCTATTGTGACCTATGACGAGATTAGAATATTCCGGAAGGAAGCAAAGAAGTAAAGGAAACCCTAGAYGAGATGTCGGCTGCAGAAATATATTTAATATGAATTAATTAGTACCCAGAAGGAGAAGTCGGCCCCAGTAAGCCTGCCAGATTACTATAAATACAGGGCATCAATTTCTCATTATACACATTCTCAAAATTGTAGAGAGCCAGTTGTGCGCACTGCAGTTGGCAGTTTTGTGCGCAAGTTTTTTGGGAAGGTGTTGCGCCAGTTTCTGGGTGGGACTATCTGATCAGTTTTGGTTTCTATTCTTGCTTGGTGCATTAGCCTTTCTTGGCTATTGATTGCTACCAATATTCTTCTCTGTCAAGGTCAAGGTGCTCAGAGGGTGGCTTAGGCTTATGGTTGGATGACAAGGGTATTGTCAATGGTACAATGAGCACAATCTTTCATATTCTAACAGATATACCATAGGAAGCACCTGGAGCTTACTTAGTAGTAGAGTTATTATTTGGAAGAATCATGGCCATAATAGTCTTGTGCCCCCCCCTATTGGCGACTCAAGCCCATCTAAGGAACCCTTTCTCTACAACCTTTCTTTAGCCTTAGAAGAATCGAAGGACACATTGCACTCTCAAAATTTGGAACTAATGGATGACACAGTTGATGTCAACCTCGCTAATACAATTGATGAAGAGAAGTGCTCAAAGGATGTTAGAGTTGGGCTACAAAAGGACATGCAAGTAGAAGCCCATTAAGGGCATGTAAATCCATAACTTTCTTGTTTAGTTTTAGTATGTTTTATTGTGTTGTTTTTTTTCTTAAGCAAATGTAAAGTAGTGCACCTATCATGCCTATAGAGGTTGTAACAATGAAGATAGGCCCTATAGGAAGTTGGATGTTAAGTTTTGTATTTTTGGGTATCCCATTATGACCACTCTAAAACATTTTTGTATTACAAAGATGTCTCGACCACAACTTTTGCCAATATAAATTATACTCATTACAGTAAATATATATATGTTTATTCTAATCTTTTATTTAACTTATGTATCATAATAGTATATGGTAAGTGCCCATGCTCTAATTTAATGGTAAGTGCCCATGTTAGTTCAATTTGTTGTCCCCAATATTGATGGGTATTTGACTATTTTTTTTTTCATACTTTGGAATAGAGCTTGGGGAAACCCACCGGGTAAATCAAATTTTGTATAAAGTCGAGGCTTTTTCGATAACTTGCTCAACATGTCACTTGCGGGAATTGAACCTGGGTGAGGGAAATCACCCTTCAGCACAAACCACTAAGACTAAATCCATTTGACTGGATATTTGACTAATTTTATGTTAGTAAGTGCACAATTCAAATCGTAATGTACTTAATTTAAAAGAATTCCAACTAAACATCTATTAATACATCACTAACCAAATACCTATATCAAACTAACCCCTTAACTTTACATTATATATTAAACCCTTATTATTTTTATTATTTATTATTTATAAAAGATATTTACTTTATGTTATTTATTATTTATAGAAGATATTTACTTTATGCATGTGCCTTATTATGGGAAAAATATTTAATCCGTTTCTAACGTTGGGCATAGGAGAGGGGAAACATGTTATCATCATTACGTTTATCTGCGGAGGTTCATAGATTAGTAAAATTTGTGGCGACCCACCTTTGTTTTATTGTTGGGAAAAGAAAAACGAAAAAATGTCGCGTCGCGTCGCTTTCTGTATAAGTCTCAAATTATTGAGTGACCCCCTCGCCCAAAACCATCGAGGCTACCTAACCCAAACCTATTGCACCCATCCAACGGCGTGGACTGCGGCCATGGTGAGAGGCCGATCGGTGGCCGTCGGATCAAACCCTTCACTAGATCGCCGTCGCGGAGATAGATTCTCTGATCGGCGGGGTGGAATTCAGAGTGTCGGTCGCCGGAAACGAAGTCCGCGGCAGGAAGGGCTCTCAGGGCAAGGGCAGGACCTGCCCGGGGAAGCGCGGGCAGCTTCTGACGAGGACATGCCAGCTCATCTGCATTTTCGTTTTCCCACTCCAGGCGCCCAGTTGGTTTAATTTACGCTGTTACTCGTTGATCGAAATGCACGTTCTGCGGACGTCATTCGCAGAGACCCAACAGGAATCGAAAGCTCGAGAGCCCAGGGATAGAGGGCCGGTCAAAAAACTGGGGTTGTGATCTTATGCACGCCTTTTTAACTGCACAATTAGTCCCTTTTTTATTTGCTTAATAATTGGTTACAGGGGGTTGGAATTATTGTGCCGCCAGCTTTTAGGATCTTCTGAGGTGAATCCTAGACATTGAGAGTAGCAATGGGTGGTTGTGTTCGATATATAGAGTGTTGGTATTGCTGTGGAATGGTCTGAGAGGGTAGTCTCTAGAGTGAGCGAGCGAATAGGGCAAACCACTCGGTGCCTTCCTCTCTACTGCCACCAGCTGGCATTGCACTGGATTTGACAGAAAACAGCGTGAGGCGTGTTGGGTCATTCGCGTTTTTCATATTACCATTGTGCCTCGGCTGGAAATGTTAAGGTTTTGGGTGTTTAAGGGCTGAATCACACTGATTTCTGGTGGATGTGAGCTTCATTCTCTTCTCTTCAATGTTGGGTGGCATTCAATGCCCATTTGTGTATAGATGGCTCAGCCAGGCTTGTGATGGTGATGGTGCATGTATAGATATGCTTGCCTTTAGAGGGCTCGGATTTTCAGGCAGCTGTTATTGCTGGGCGCTTTGTTAATCGGAAACCCTGTTTTAGAATGCCCTATTGTGTTTATGAAGCAAATCAGGATGTTCTGTTAACTGGTTGTTCTATTCATAGGGTCTGTGTTCTGCTTTGGAGCAGCCACATTAGCAGATTTGGGATTGAATAGCTGCAATGGAGACTGGTTCTGGCTTGTATGCAGGTTCTCAAAGTGGGGATGAACTTGTATTGAGTCGCGGCCAAGGGCAAGCGGAGGTAAGTTGGGTCGTTTTTTGTCATCGTGTTGCGTTCTTACAATTTGATAGTGACTGGATCTGGCTTGTAATATATCCCCGAACATCACATAAGATGGTATTGCCTGTTTGGAGCCTAGATCTGGTTGAATCTGCCGTGTAGTCATCTCTCTCTTTCCACAGAGCTTCCATATAGGTACCGAGCCCATCGTTCCAAGGGGCTGACTGCATAGAACGGATTTCCCTCGGCTTAGGTAGCCAGGTCTGTGTGACTTGCACCTTACCCCATCCCTTTGAAATTCGTTCCATTCCGGCGGGGCTGACCACAGCAAGAATTAAACCCTGATGGATGGGTTGATACTCGGATGACTTCGCCAGTGAGCTAATGCTGTCTTGCCAATACTCCATTGATTTATTAGATAAAAAAGGCTGTGTCTGGTTTGATAAACTCAGATCTGTCTTTCTAGGATTGCTCTGATGTATGTCAAGTACATTGGTGTGTTTGTTAACGGGAGTTGTTGAATTCTATCACATCTGATATGGCGCGTGCTGTTGTGGCGATTTTATTATATATATGCTCAAAGAGGCTTTTTAGTGAGTTGCTTTCATCACTCTCAACCATATAATTGCCAGACGAAGCCATCGGGACCTTACTAGGTTTGGCTTTTCAGACCTGACCTGTTCTATGCTACATTTATAGCATATTGTAAATCTTCCATGTAGACGAAAACCAACACATCTCGAGCAACATGGCTCTCCACTGTTGATAAGTCTTTAACATTTGTTATATAACATTTGTTATATGGCTGTTCCTCCTATTCATGTATCTTAATGGCATTCAAAGAACCTCAGAAACCACAGAGCTTCCATATAGGTACCGAGCCCATCGTTCCAAGGGACTGGCTGCATAGAACGGATTTCCCTCGGCTTAGGTAGCCAGGTCTGAGGGACTTGCACCATGCCCCATCCCTTTGAAATTCGTTCCATTCCGGTGGGGCTGACCACAGCAAGAATGAAACCCTGATGGATGGGTTGATACTCGGATGACTTCGCCAGTGAGCTAATGCTGTCTTGCCAATACCCCATTAATTTATTAGATAAAAAAGGCTGTGTCTGGTTTGATAAACTCAGATCTGTCTTTCTAGGATTGCTGTGATGTATGTCCAAGTACATTGATGTGTTTGTTAACGGGAGTTGTTGAATTCTATCACATCTGATATGGTACGTGCTGTTGTGGCAATTTTATTATATATATGCTCAAAGAGGCATTTTAGTGAGTTGCTTTCATCACTCTCATCCATGTAATTGCCAGACGAAGCCATTGGGACTTTACTAGGTTTAGCTTTTCAGACCTGACCTGTTCTATGCTACATTTATAGCATATTGCAAATCCTCCATGTAGACGAAAACCAACACATCTCGAGCAACATGGCTCTCCACTGTTGACAAGTCTTTAACATTTGTTATATGGATGTTCCTCCTACTCATGTATCTTAATGGCATTCAAAGAACCTCAGAACCACAGAGCTTCCATATAGGTACCGAGCCCATCGTCCCAAGGGGCTGACTGCATAGAATGGWTTTCCCTCAGCTTAGGTAGCCAGGTCTGAGGGACTTGCACCATGCCCCATCCCTTTGAAATTCGTTCCATTCCGGTGGGGCTGACCACAGCAAGAATGAAACCCTGATGGATGGGTTGATACTCGGATGACTTCGCTAGTGAGCTAATGCTATCTTGCCAATACCCCATTAATTTATTAGATAAAAAAGGCTGTGTCTGGTTTGATAAACTCAGATCTGTCTTTCTAGGATTGCTGTGATGTATGTCCAAGTACATTGATGTGTTTGTTAACGTGAGTTGTTGAATTCTATCACATCTGATATGGCGTGTGCTGTTGTGGCAATTTTATTATATATATGCTCAAAGAGGCATTTTAGCGAGTTGCTTTCATCACTCTCAACCATTTAATTGCCAGACGAAGCCATCGGGACCTTACTAGGTTTGGCTTTTCAGACCTGACCTGTTCTATGCTACATTTATAGCATATTGCAAATCCTCCATGTAGACGAAAACCAACACATCTCGAGCAACATGGCTCTCCACTGTTGATAAGTCTTTAACATTTGTTATCTTGCTGTTCCTCCTATTCATGTATCTTAATGGCATTCAAAGAAACTCAGATTTTGTTGTCTGGTTAATTTTGGCTTTTGTGTCATAAGGTTATTGGTTTTAGATATCTTTATTAGTTTTTAGATTTATTGCAGGTGTACATGCATTAGACAGTGCAAAAGTCCAGTTCCTTTGCTTTAGTTTATTATTGAAATGGTGCTTTCTAGTCGTTGGCATTGCATGTCAATCGACAATCATATTGCCTGATTGATTTTACTTTGTTCCCTTTTAATGAAAATGCAGGTCAAATCTTTGAACCACTTAAGCGGCCAAGTTTGCCAGATCTGTGGTGATGATGTTGGGCTAACGACAGATGGGGATCTCTTTGTGGCATGCAATGTCTGTGCCTTTCCTGTGTGCAGGCCTTGTTATGATTATGAACGAAAAGATGGAAATCAATCCTGTCCTCAATGCAAGACTAAATACAAGATGCATAAAGGTTTGCTAAACCTCTCCATTTGTTCCAAATAACAGGTTTCTGAAATATAAAATTCTAAAACAGTGAATTAACTAATACAGAATACTGGATTTTGAATCTTGATTGTATCTAATCCAATCTGCATTAGGCATCCAATTTAAATGGGGACGCAGATGCATTTTGGTTAGATTGAATGTCCTCGATCTCACTGATTTTGATAATAATTGACTAAGTGTTCTGCCCAATATTTCTGTACAGGTAGTCCTAGGGTGGAAGGTGATGAAGGAGAAGGTGCCGATGACTTGGGGAATGAGTATCACTACCCACCACCTGGTAGCAGAAATGAAAAACAAAAGATTGCAGAGGCAATGTTGCGCTGGCAGATGTCCTATGGGCGAGGGGAGGATGTTGGTGCCCCGACCTCTACAGGGCAGGAGGTTTCTCAATCTCAAATTCCTCGGCTTACCAATGGTCAACCGGTGGGTTTTCTGTATTTCCTTGTGCACTAATCTAGGACTTGTTTATTTTTTAAAAGCTTGATACATCATGTTGGAACTGTTTTTTGAGTTTTAATACATCCCCTTGAGATGATGCTCAAATTTAGTCTGATTGATTGCAGATTTCTGGGGAGTTGCCTGCATTATCTCCTGAACATTCTGTTGGTGCTCCACCTTCTAGTGGTGGTGGCAGTAAGCGTGTTCATCCTCTACCTTACACTGATGCTAGTCATCCTGGTATTTGAGTCATTCTGCTTGCCATTTTTTCATTTTCTTGCTTCTCAGATTGGGTTGCTTGTGTTAGATATGAACTGTTCATTGGTTTTGTTCTACTTATCATAATCCTTAATATCTCTGTAGAAGCTTTTGGTTTTATGGCCATCAGTGAAATGTGCTTATTGTGGATGTTTGAATGCATTTTCAGCTCATGTTAGAATTGTGGATCATTCTAGAGACTTTAGCTCCTATGGATTTGGAAATGTTGCTTGGAAGGAGAGAGTAGAAAGCTGGAAGAACAAACAGGAGAAAAATATGTTGCAGGTGACAAATAGTGGGGACTATGCTTCTGAAGGAAAAGGAGGAGACATGGATTTCGGGGGTGGTGAAAATGAAGACCTGCAAATGTATGCTTTATCTTTAATTGGTTAATGATGAAAAGTGATTTGCCTTCTGCCACTTGCATTGTATATCTTTGATTTATCATTATTCTTTTTTTTGCAATAAAGTAACAAGGATACCAATCTCTCATATTGAAAATTTTACTTTCGATTCTCTGCTAGGATTTGCTATGTGGTTTATTCTTTTTCTCATTGGAATGTTTCTGTGATGGACTACTTAACCTGTCCTGCCCTCTGTGGTTTTTCTTGAAAGAATTCTGAATAATAATCCCAAGTTAGGTTTAAACTTTAAATATATTAAGTTTGAAATATATTCAAGGATTTGGTTTCTTTTTGATTATGATATGGAGTGGTAACTGGTAACAGTCTTCAAAAGTTCCTGGCAATACACAGCCACGTTTTTTTGTTGTTTGGTACTGATTGCTTGCTAGAGTTTATCAGGAGAAGTTGGCTGGTATTCAAACTATTTATTTGAGATATAAGCCCTTGTGATTCAAAATTCTCTATGTACTAGCTAAGCTTTTATCCACAGATTAACACACATCTTGAGTAAAGAACACAACACAACACAGTTCCTATGATAAAATTGCTCACTGAAAATGGATGGTTGACGTTGTATTTATACTTATTTTTCTTGGGGAATATTCTATTCACATTTCAGACCATTCAGCTGATTACAATTCATTGTATAACTCAACAGATAACTGTTTTGTAACTTAATCTGCTTATCTCCTTTGACGTTGCAGGAATGATGAAGCTCGTCAACCTCTCTCTAGAAAGGTGTCCATTCCTTCTTCCAAGATCAATCCATATAGAATGGTGATTGTTATCCGGCTTTTTGTCTTGTGCGTTTTCTTCCGCTATCGGATAATGCATCCTGTTTCCAATGCATATGGACTATGGTTTACCTCTGTGATATGTGAGGTTTGGTTTGCCATATCATGGATCTTGGATCAGTTTCCTAAATGGTTACCCATCAATAGGGAAACATACCTCGACCGGCTTGCTTTGAGGTAAGGTTATCGTTTTCAAGCTGTTAAGTTTTGTATTACAGCTGTAAATGACCGATTCTGCTATCCAATTGCAGCTAGTGCCCAGCAAGGGGCTGTTGATCAGTCATTGTGCTTGAAGTGAAGCTTTTGTAAAAGTCTTGAATTTACTGTATATTGTTTTACAGATATGATCGAGAAGGTGAACCATCGCAGTTAGCTGCTATTGACATTTTTGTCAGTACAGTTGACCCTTTAAAGGAGCCTCCTCTTGTTACTGCAAACACTGTTCTGTCGATTCTTGCTGTGGATTATCCTGTTGATAAGGTTTCCTGCTATGTTTCTGATGATGGAGCAGCCATGTTGACTTTTGAATCCCTTTCTGAAACTTCAGAATTTGCAAGGAAATGGGTGCCGTTTTGCAAAAAATATAATATTGAACCTAGAGCTCCAGAATGGTACTTCACGCTGAAAATAGATTACTTGAAGGACAAAGTACAGCCTTCTTTTGTAAAAGAGCGGAGAGCAATGAAGGCAAGTATAACTTAGAGACTTTAGTTATAAGAGATATAATGAATGAATTAATTTTATTGGTTGGTTTATATGTGCATAGACTCAAGAGTTCATTGTTGGTTTTTTTCTTAATAAATGATTGTGTAATTCATTATGTTGTTCCTACCACTTCAGAGAGAGTATGAAGAATTCAAGGTTCGAATCAATGCGCTTGTTGCAAAGGCCCAGAAGGTACCTGAAGAGGGCTGGGTTATGCAAGATGGCACCCCCTGGCCTGGAAATAATACCAGGGACCATCCTGGGATGATCCAGGTTTGGCATTCGTCACATTTCATCAACTTTATACCCCCGATATGTCTGTTTGGTGTTTCATGATGTGATTGACTTTTACAAGAATCTGCAGAAAGAGCAGATCTAGTGTATTTGTGTAACTGTTATCTTGATTACTTACATAGTGTCATCGTCCCTCTATAATTCAGGTGTTTTTAGGACACAGTGGAGGGATGGATACTGAAGGCAATGAACTACCACGTTTAGTCTATGTGTCTCGTGAAAAGAGGCCTGGCTTCCAACACCACAAGAAAGCCGGTGCTATGAATTCATTGGTATATACTTTGCTTAAGATAGCTACATGTCTCTCTTTTCTTCTAAATTTTGGTGTGTTTATTTTATGGCTTTGATTTGGTAATAATGACATTCACCTCACTATGTGCAGGTCCGTGTTTCAGCAGTACTCACCAATGGCTCTTATCTATTGAACCTTGATTGTGATCACTATATAAATAACAGTAAGGCTCTGCGTGAGGCCATGTGTTTTATGATGGATCCTAATCTTGGGAAGTCTGTTTGTTATGTCCAGTTTCCTCAAAGGTTTGATGGTATTGATAGGCATGATCGGTATGCCAATCACAATACAGTGTTTTTTGATGTAAGCATTACTAGTCCCATCTATTCTCTTTCTCTCTATCATAATAATAACAATCCTGAAGAAATAGGCTTGTATGTCTACTTGCCTTTATGTATGTCTACTTGCCTTTATGTATGTATCTACACAGACGTGTGTAAAATTAAATTGCCTATGCATCCTACTAAATGCATGCTGCATGACAACAACTATTGACATAATAATAAAAATATCAGAAGCGATATTTTCAGGGCATGTTCTTGCGATGGTTTGCACTTTGGACAAGTATCACTCTCTTTTTGTTTATACTATTAATGGCACGTGTCAAACAATTAAGAAGGAAAGGTGGTCGTAGATGGAGGAATCCATCCATATATATTACATTTATCATATGAGATTTTAGAAAAGTTGCTAATTGCATGCATCTTCATTATTCCTGGAAATTCATGTGTGTTACCATATGCTTTGCAGATCAACCTCAAAGGTTTGGATGGAATCCAGGGCCCAGTTTATGTGGGTACAGGATGTTGTTTCAATAGGACAGCACTGTATGGTTATGATCCCCCCATCAAGAAGAAGTTCCACGTGCCTAACTGTTTCTCTATGTGCTGTGGTGGAACTAGAAAGAACAAGAAAGTGGACAAAAAAAATGTTGATAATGCAAAAACAATGAAGCAAACTGACTCTACAATTCCCATCTTCAATCTGGAAGATATAGAAGAGGGTGTTGAAGGTAACTTCATTCCATTTGGTGAACAGTGTGCATGATGATTTATTTTCAACTCATCTTACATTTTTCTCTTTTCTGGGCTTCTGGACTGAAGGTGCAGGATTCGATGATGAGAAATCACTGCTCATGTCTCAGAAGAGCTTAGAGAAAAGATTTGGTCAGTCATCTGTATTTGTTGCATCCACCCTCATGGAGAATGGTGGTGTTCATCAGTCTGCCAGTCCTGCTGAATTATTAAAAGAAGCTATCCATGTTATTAGCTGTGGGTATGAAGACAAGACAGATTGGGGACGTGAGGTATACAAAAATTTGAAAGATTATCATATTAGTTCATGCAGCCTTTTGATACCTCATTCTTCAGTTAATTGCTAAATTGATTCAATCTGGTGTCTGCAGATTGGTTGGATTTATGGTTCAGTGACAGAAGATATTTTAACTGGTTTTAAAATGCATTCTCGAGGCTGGAGATCCATCTACTGCATGCCTCCTCGCCCTGCATTCAAAGGCTCTGCTCCTATAAACCTTTCTGATCGTTTGAACCAAGTACTTCGATGGGCATTGGGTTCTGTTGAAATTCTTCTCAGCCGTCATTGCCCAATTTGGTATGGTTATGGTGGAAGGCTAAAATGGCTGGAGAGGTTAGCATACATAAACACTACAGTTTATCCCATCACTTCAATCCCTTTGGTGGTTTATTGCACATTGCCAGCTATTTGTCTTCTCACTGGGAAGTTTATTATACCACAGGTAAACTTCTTGTCATGGTTGTGTTTTTCTCCTGAAAACATTTTGTGATGCTCTTCATACAATGGAAGGTGTGGTAGTTCCATAGAAGACTAATTTTATTGTTGCATGCTCCTGCAGATTAGCACATTTGCAAGTCTCTTTTTTATTGCACTCTTTCTTTCCATTTTTGCAACTGGTATCCTGGAAATGCGATGGAGTGGGGTTGGTATTGATGAATGGTGGAGGAATGAACAATTCTGGGTGATTGGAGGTGTGTCAGCTCATCTATTTGCGGTTGTCCAGGGGTTGCTGAAAGTCCTTGCTGGTATTGACACAAACTTCACTGTTACATCAAAAGCTTCAGATGAAGATGGTGATTTTACAGAGTTGTATCTGTTCAAATGGACTGCCCTTTTGATCCCTCCAACCACTTTACTTGTTATAAACATTGTAGGTGTAGTGGCAGGTGTCTCATATGCCATCAGTAGTGGTTATGCATCATGGGGTCCCCTGTTCGGGAAACTCTTTTTTGCCTTTTGGGTGATTGTCCATCTTTACCCTTTCCTGAAGGGTTTGATGGGACGACAGAACAGGACACCCACAATTGTTGTTGTTTGGTCCGTTCTTCTTGCTTCTATCTTTTCTTTGCTGTGGGTGCGAATAGATCCCTTCACAACACAGATTAAAGGACCGGATCTGCAACAGTGTGGCATCAATTGCTAAGCTAAGTATTCTATTAGCTATATTCATTGGCTATGAGAATGATTTATCCTGGCATTTTCCCAATTCAACGTTCCAAATTATTTATTGGAGGAACAAATCATTTAGACCTGTGTTGATAATAAATGGTAGAAAGGGATGAGACATTGAGCAAGATCTGGAAAGCTAACTTATCATTGTAGTTTCGAGTTTGGATGGTTGCTGCTCAAGGTCTAAGATGCACCTGTTACTGGGTATTTGTTAAGAACCATTTGGGATTTGCTCCTGTCAGCATATCATAAAGTTGTGAGATGCTTTGGAAGTATCTGTCCATTTATGATTGATATATAACCTGTGAGCCAGGGGGAAGCCAGTGCTCTCGTAAGAATTGAATTATTTAATCAATGTTTCTACCGAATTTCTACTGGGATGAAGATCAACATATCTATTGTTCTTAGTGATAAGGATCCTCTGTGTGTGCAGGTGGAGAGTCATAAGTATTGTTTATGCAAGTTATTAGGTTGTTGGAACTGTTGGTATTAAAAGAGAAGAATTCATTGTATGATTTGTTAGTTGTCAGCTATTTGTCCATTTTACTCTATGATTGACCCACCTGTGACCAACTGTCATTCCACAAGGATATATGTATGCAGTATACAGATAGTGGAGTAGTTGGATTAGCCGGATCATTTTTTTTTTTTTTAATCTCTGGAAGATTCTTTGATAAATATCTTGTGATTGGTACTTTTAAACTCTTCCATGCTTGCCAATAAGATAAGGAGCGTATTCCATCAAATATTTCTATTCAGTATGGGCTTTCTTCTTGTAACTCATATCTATGGGGTAAATTTCTTCTGTTCCAGTCAAATTACAAAACAGTTCAAGGTGCCTATAATAAAACTATTTTTACTGGTCAGATTTTGTAATGAATGTAAAAAAGGCATCTGATAATGCGTCTGTACAGGTTTCTTATCCTTGCCGTCAATTACAAATGTGCATAATTTTTTGTCATGTTTCCTCTCAAAGGATTTTGGAATACAATGGACTGAACATACTGAAGTAGTTATTGCAGTCGAAACACTTAATTTAGAATAATGAATGCTTGAAAGCTGTTGATGAGTAGTGTGTGTGTGTGTGTGTGTGAATATGAAGCAACTTGCATTCTAGTATAACTGAATCAAATTATTCTTTGAACTTGTGATGTCTTTGATGCAGTTTCTCTTTTAAGGAACCTTCAAGAATAACACTTCAATTCCTATCCTCAATGCTACTATCCCTTTTTCATACATTTTCTTTTGAGGACTGAATTGGTTTTTGTGTGCCACACACTATAACTGCCGTTGGATACAAAGCAACTGTCATCCAGGTAGACTGTTATGCAATGTATCAGGTCAAGCACTTACTAAATTAAAATATCTTGCCAGTGGGGCATTGGTTCACTGGTGAGGTTGCAGGGAGCATCAAGCTGTTTACCGGAGGTCCATTCTTACTGTTTATGCCATAGATATTGCATAGTCTTAAAATGAAGTCTTCTCAGTGGGAGCATGTTTCTTGAAGTACTACTTCCCACAAAAATTTTAATATATCTTTCTCAATGTTTCATTCACATCATGAATTTTAATCTTAATTAACTTTGCATGCAATGATTGATCACAGTTCAAGTTTGCCCTCCCTGGATACACAAAATAAATATGGTAAAATAAAATGTACAAAGGATTTTACAAAATTTAATGATAGGTTATCATCTCACAAGGGAACATCTCTTGAAAACAGTTTTTGAATTTTCACTGTGCATGGAGTGTAGTAGATAGTGAGCAACACCCCCAGCTAATGGAGGCAATAACCAGTGTTGGGCCATTTTCATTCATTGATATACAGTTGAAATTGGTTACAGCGTAAAAAAAAGTCCTTGCTTTATTTATACCGTTAAGATATATTGGGCCTTTTTGGTGAGGAGCTAGAAACAGCTAATTATGTCAAAACTTTTATGTGTCCACATGATTTGTTGTGATTAGAGTATGCAAAGAATTTCATTTGATTTTTGCTTCAGACCATTTTATGGCCCCAAAAGGTTTCTGTGCATGAAATAAAAGCAGTGTTGAGCAATACTGAAGGCCTTAATGTTTTGTATAACTGCATGGGCAGCACTAACTATCAAGGTAGGACATTTACAGGGACTTGCCTAGGCAGTGGTTTTATTTCAAAAACATGAGACCACTACAATGAATTTCGAGAGCCATGAGTTTTTTGTTTAAGTGGTAGGAATTGAGATAAATAATTTAGGAAAACTTATCCTGTCAAGATTTTGAGGTCCAAGTTGTAAATTTTCATATTTGATTTTTAAGATGGAACAAGTATCAAAGAAAACAAAACTTGAAGAGATGAAATGGTGTAAATTATGAAATGGCCCATGATTTTTGGGGTGATGCAACAAAGAAGCAGATGGAAGTCCTCCAGTTAGTAGGTTGAGTGGTAAAAACAACATGCCATGTAAACATAAGAAGCCATTGAACTCTCCAGTGGCAATGTCTTGCCATAAAATGAAAGTTACACTGAAATCTCCCTAAAGGAAGGACGTGATGTGCAATGGATCTTAATTGTATAATTTATTAAGGACATGATATGCAATGGATCTTAATGGTATAGTTCACTTTGCTTTGCCCCCTTATTTTTTGAAATCTCCTTTGATGTGCATCAAGATCTTAGATGTACAGTTTACTCAACTTTACCTATTTTTTGCCGAAATATCCTTGAAGGACATGATAAAGCATGACATGATGTGTAGCAGGTCTTAATTGTATAGGTCAGTCAACGTTACCTTTATTTATATATCATTCATCTTAACCTTTATTTATAGCAGTGAAACATGACTAAGGATTGGGTGTTTATCAACACATTATAAACTGCATTATCATTTTAGATGGTAGCATTTTGGGTTGTTATAGCATAGCAAGATGGAGGAAATTTTTCAAAGGAATGGAGGAAATTGAACCATTGGCAGATTGACTAATATCAAAGGAAGAAGGGGATACTAGTTCAACTTAGAATATCAGGTACATCAGAGTCATGGTTAGTGGAAGAATTGTTAGAATCATAATCCCAAAATGGGATTGTGCAATCAACTTGAGTCATAGCATGAAGGAATTGGGTAGCAAGATTCATAGCTTTAGGAGATTGCTTTCTTTTAGGACATTTGTCTGCCCACTGACCAGACTCTTTGTAGATAAAGCATCTGTTCTTTTTAGGAGGAGAAGGTCTTTGCTTGAATTTACCAAACCTCTTTTTCTGAAATGATCATCTGTTTTGTTTGGTATACCTTTTACAAGAACAATCTTGATACTTCTTGGATTTATATTTTGACTTTGTATGGCAACCAAAGTCATGTCTGTCATAGTTTTGCAGAGTGCTGGATTAAGCCTTTTTTGCTGTTTTTTCAATAACCTATGCAATCTACGGTCTTTACATTTATTTTTATAGAAACTTTTCAATTTCTAAATTTATGTCTGCAAGAGACATTTTGTCAATATCCAAGCCTTTCTGTTCTAATATTGCTTCCATTAAATCTGGAATTGGCTCTGGCCATGATCTCCAGTAACATCTAATAAATACAAGCTCTGTGGGTTTCTCAATATGATATAAAAGATATTGCATGACACATTTGTAATCTTCCCTCTGCTGTAGGTTACATAAACACAAACAAAGGAACATGTTAGAAGCATATGACTTGTCATCACTTTATCATAACACTCATTGCTAATTGCATTCATCAGATTCCGTAGAGGGTGTGAGCTGGTTAGTATTGGAAGCCTACCCAAGTCTCCCAACTTAAACCGCCAATTTGCTAAATCCCCAGTGAAATCCCAAGTAAGTCTCAAGACTGCTTCCTGTTCTTTAAGTTTTCCATGTGAGAGGGCATTCTAGGTCTTTACCCATCCTTTCCATGCATTGAGGGTTTTTCTAATCTCGTGACGGCTGCGGCAGTCAAGATCTGTTATGGGATAGGCTTCTGATAAACTGGTCATAGTGGTTTCCAAAGGAGTATGAGGATGATTGGGTGGAGGTGGTCATTTGTTAGATAACCATTTGAAGTATCCGTTTGATCCAGGCTTCAAATGGGCTGGAGGACCTGGATATGTTTACAGTATCAGAATGGAAATGTGATCCACTAGTTTCTGCATCATGCATTACAATATCCATTACCTGTTTTCTTTTAAAAGCATTTAATTTATAACATTTTATTTGTTCTCTAGCCTCTGTCAATTCCTTTTGTATTCTGTTTAATCTTTCAGTAACACCTTGGAGAAAAACACGAACTTGGTGTTCTTTGGGGTTTACTAAAGGAATACTCTGCCAGGGTATCTATCTCAAAGCCTTCTATTCTAGCAATCTTTTCCCTTTCTTCCTACAAAGGAAGAACTTTAGACATTAATGCTTTATTTGGACCATGTAATTCTGAATAAAAAACGAAAGGAGGAAATCTTCTAGTTTCTTGTTTACAGCGGAAAGAATGTGTTCCACGACTTCATTAAGTACTTATAGTCTGTTTCCAAGATCTTCATGTTTTTCCTTTTGTTCTGTCAACCACTGAAGAGTATGCTGAAGTTATTCAATTTTTCTTTCGAACTTAGAATATCTCTTGCTACATCATCTAGGTTTCTAGCCATGAGAGATTGTTGGAGGTTGTTATAATTTATCATTTTTTCTTCAGAAGAAACTGTATCTTCTTTTTTGAATTTCACAAAAGTGAAAACTGCAATTGTTTTCTATTACTTGTTTGAATGATTGCGCTGGAAGATTTTTTCTTTCAAACATTATAGAAGAACTAGATCCTTGTCTGGGAAGTCTCATAGCCTTCGTGGGAAACATAGGGTTACCAGCCTCTTCTTTCTTTTATTTATTTTTCTTTATCAATGGCACAATTAGCTCTATTGGGATTTGCTGCTACTGCATCAGTGTGTTGCCTATGTATGTAATGTCCCCTTCCAATTAACCGTGATGGAGGGTGATTCAATATCCTATACGACTCCCGTAGGCTATAGTCAACAAGGAAAAAGGGAGTTAAGGAGGTGACACTAGGTAAAAAGATTGACAAACCCTAAAAGTGACATTAAATAAAATAAACAATTATATTTAAATGGAGTTGAAGGGAAAAGATTTGATTTGGTCAAAATGGGGGAAAGATCTATAAGGTCAAGAGGAAGGATAAATAGATGCGCAACCCTTTCCCTTGGCATTATGTCTTGATATCTTATTGAGTGCTCTTGTAGCCAACGTTTTCGTTGGGGTTTTGGAAAAAACTCTTTCACTGCAGGTTTAGTTTCGGTGGTGCAATGTCCACCCTAGCTAGACAAGAGGAGTATTCATCCAGAGTTTTCATTGGCATTCATTTGGTGTTTGATTCTCACTGGAGGAAGTTGGGAAGCATATCGGCTTGCGTAGGGTGTGTACGACGAATTTCAGGAAGAGGCCGGGTTTCAAATCCGCAAGCACCAGGGGGTTTGCGCATTTGTAAAAGGGGTCGCCCCCACGGGTTGTCTCGCGAGGACCCGCTAGATACCCCATAGTCATCTCGCGAGGACCCGCTAGATACCCCATAGTCATCCCGCAAGGACCTCTGGGAATTGGGGTTTGTAGCCATCTGTCAGATCGGGGTTGTGAGGAGCTCAGGAAAGGAAGGTCGACTGCAGATAGAAGCTCTTGGAGCAGAGCAACAAACGGCTTGGTAAGCCTTGGTTCAATGGTCAACATAGTTTGGCATCATTCCAGGTTTCTCTTGTGTGTTTCTATAGTAGATTGTGTAGCTACTTGGAAGCCATTAGATTTGCGTGCTCAATAGTATTCTGCAGCCGTTATTACAACCATTAGATATTATTGTATTGATTTTTGGGAGTTTTCATCCATAATAAGATGCCATGATTATCTGCTCCATTTTTGTGTAATGAATGTATGCTATATGTTGACAATATTCTTCATTGAAAAACTATCTATAAGAAATTAACAATACATTCAAATTAGAAGAAACAACTAATCTTGGGCGGAAACTATTAAATTCCCTTCTAGCCTAGTTGGGAACATTACGGTGGTATTAGAGCTGGTGATTTTGCCAGCCTATGACTACATTAATGCCTAGAAGAAAAGGGCGTGGAGGACAAACTTCTCGAGAGTCACCAAAAAGATAAACAAAAGTAAATCACAGAATCAAAACCAGAAGGAAGCATGGGAGAAAACCATGATGTGATGTAGATACTACAAGATCTGGTTAGGAGACAGGAAGATACAACAAGGTCCCAACAACAGTCACTTGAGGCATTCACACAATTTTTAGGACAACATGGGAATATGAATGGTACAGTTCAAGGTGGACCCAGTGGATCCCATTGGTGTGACAGAACACACACGGAGAATAACAACAACCATACCCCAACTCAGAGCAAGAGTTTAAAGATCCCTAGGCCTTTATTACCACAGTTTTTGACAAGGAAGTCTACAAAAGCAAGGGAACAACCAGATCAGGGGATTGATATTAACACCTCATACAAGGAGTACGAGACGATAGATGAAGATATATGTGGGAATGTTTCCTATAAAGACTTCTATGAACTCAAACATAAATATGGCCCAAGGGAGGGGAACAAAGGAGCACAGAGCCCACAAAATTTTGATCTCATGCGCAAGGTGGGAAGGTTGACTATTCCACCCTTCGATGGATCATCAAAGAGTATGACCAGGGCTTGGGTACATAAGTTAGACACTTACCTCCAACTCAACCCAATGACCAAAGCATAAACAATTCAATATGTCACTCTTCACTTGGAAGGAGAAGCTCACGAATGGTGGTACCATGGACTGGTAACATTAGGGCATGCCAACATCACTTCATATGTGGACTTCACTCGGAGCTTGATGGACAGGTTTGACCAGAAGAACCCTGAAATACACTTAAGGTAGTTGGCACAATTGAAGCAAACATACACACATGAAACATACATCATAGAATTTCAAAGGATGGCAATTATGGTGACATATATCTCTCAGCGGAGGTTGGTAATGCTATTCAAGGAGGGTCTGGATGAACCCCTGAGAGGATGGGTAAAGGATTTTAGGCCAACCACACTGCACGAGGCCATCATGAGATCCCATGATATAAAGGACACAGTGAAGAAGAAGGTCCTAACAAAACATTTCATCCTTCAAGGAAGCAAGGAGATCAAATTTCCCCAGAAGTCATGGACAGGGAAGGACAAAACGGATGAGGAGACTCGGAGAGAACTAAGGAGGAAGAAACTTTGATTAAGTTGCAAATATGTGTGGGAACTGGGTCATATATGTATGGGCAAAGATAAATTCCATTACATTGAGGTAGTTTCCAACGAGGAGGATGATAATGATGACGAAGGTATTGGACATGACAGTGGCGAGCCATCACAGACTAAGGAGCAGGCGCCATTACAAGATAGCCCCAAGGGAGTTACCATTGCCACACTTTCAAGAGTCTCTAAATATTATACTTTCAGGGTTAGAGGCATTGTGCAAGGGAAAAGGATTACAACATTGGTGGATGGGGGGGCTACCCACAACTTCATTGATGCTGCACTTGTCACCAGAAGAAAGATCCTTGCGGAGGAATTTGAGGGATTCAATGTGGTAGTATCAAATGGGTACAACATGATGTGTACTTAGAGGATCAAATGACTGTAAGTAACCTTGGGAAACTAGACATTGATTGATGGTTTTTACATCGTGGATTTAGCAGATACTCATGTGGTACTAGGCGTCCAGTGGCTATACTCTTTGGGAGATATCCACATGAATTATAAGGAGATGAGGATGGAGTTCCAGGACAAGGATGGGAAACAAGTTGTTCTGAGAGGTATGTCGACAAGTGACCCCATGATTGTGTCTAACCAGTGCATGGAGGCCCTTTTTAGGCATGAGGACGTGGCTTGCACAATAGAGTGCTTGATCACTATGGAGAAGCCATCACATGAATGCCAACATTACCCTGTGGATATCCAGACATTGCTTGGAAGGCATGAAGAGTGTTTGAACCATTTCCAACAGGGAGACCACTTGACAGAGGGTTTGAGCATGTCATTGAGCTAGAAGAGGGCTCAAAGCCCGTCATCACCACTCCCTATAGGGATTCCAAGAGATTCAAGGATGAAATAGAGAAGGCCATAAAGGAGTTGCCAGAGATCAGACATATCCGACCTAGTTGTAGTTCTTTCGCCTCGTCAGTAGTATTGGTGAAGAAGAAAGATGGTACTATGAGGATGTGCATAACTATAGGTTGCTAAACAAGAAGACCATAAAAAACAGATACCCAATACCTCAGATTGATGAGCTCAACGACGAGCTGCATTGGGCGGTGTATTTCTCAAAGGTTGATATGCAATCAAGATACCACTAGATCCGGGTTAGGGAGGAGGATATCCACAAAACAACATTCATGTGTCACTACGGGTTCCTGGTCATGCCCTTTGGGTTGACTAACACACCTGCTACCTTTTAGTCATGCATGAACCATATCTTCAACAAATAGTTAAGGAAATTTTTACTAGTGTTCTTTGATGATCTTTTCATCTACAACAGGACATGGGAGGAACACCTAAAGCATGTGGATGAGATTCTCACCATTATGGAGGAAAAATCATTTTTTTCCAAGGAGGCAAAGTGTGAGTTAGGGTTGACAAAGATCCTCTATTTAGGGCACGTGATTAGTGTTGAGGGAGTAAAGGTGCATCGAGAGAAGATCCAAACCATCTTAGACTGACCCACCCCTAGGACACTCACATATCTATGAGGATTTTTATGGATATGTAGCTATTATAGGCGCTTTGTGAAAGGATTTTCACAATTGGTAGCGCATTAACGAACCTCACCAAGAAGGCATTCCGATGGTCAGAAGATGCACAAGTGGCGTTCGATAAAATGAAGAGGGTCATGAGTACTTGCCTAGTATTGGCACTTTCAGATTTTACGCAACCTTTTGTCTTGAAATGTGACGCATCCGGTGAAGGGATAGGGGCAATATTGATGCAGAACCGACATCCGATAAATTTCTAGAGCAGGAAGCTAAGGGAGTCTGAGAGGCTCTACCCAATCTATGATAAGGAAATGTTGGCCATCATGCATGCATTGGCCAAATTCAGAGAGTACTTGGTAGGAAGACACTTTGTGGTTCGAACTGACCACAACAACTTGAGATATTTCTTGGAGCAGCGGGACCTGAATGAAAGACAACAGAAATGGGTGAGCAAGGTGCAGGAATATGATTTCAACATTGAATATGTTAAGGGGAAGAAGAATATAGTTGTTCATGCCTTATCCAGGAAACCTGCAGCCTTCTCTTTGTTAGAAATCTCAGTAGACTGGAAGTTCATTCTCTAGGTGGAATACTCCAAGAATACCTTCTCCTGTGAGCTAATGGAGGGCGCTATCTAGGATGACAGGTACAGGGTAGTAGATGACATCATCTACTACAAAGACACGATCTATCTTTTCCCTAAATCCACACACAAGGATAAGATTTTGAGGGAAACACATGATGCACCACTGGTAGGGCACCAAAGGTATGTGAAGACCTACATATAGGTTAGGGAGAGATTCTCATGGAAGGGTCTCAAAGGGGATGTACTTCGTCATGTGAGGGAATGCATGATTTTCCAACAGAACAAGTCAGAGTTCACACATCCTGTATGACTGCTCCAACCCTTACCGATCTCAAAACAAAAATGGGAGAGCATCTCCATGGATTTCATCATAGGATTACCAAAGGTGTAGGGTAGGAACTGTATTTATGTGGTAGTGGACAGGTTGACTAAATATGCACACTTCTTTGCCATTCCTACGGATTACAACGCATCACAGGTAGAAAATCTATTCTTTAGAGAGGTGTTCAGACTCCGTGGCCTTCCGAGGAACATAGTCAGTGACTTGGATAACAAGTTTCTCAGTTCGTTTTGACAGGAGTTGTTTAGGTTATCTAGGACATAGTTGATGCCTAACACTAGCTATCATCCCTAGATAGATGGACATACCGAAATAGTAAACAAATGGATCGAGGGGTACCTGAGAAACTATGTGTCAAGACAACAACGAGCATGGATAAAATGGTTGCATCTTAGTGAGAATTGTAACAACACCACTCATCACATGCCCATTGGGGCGAGCCCATTCAAGGCATTGTATGGATATGATGCTCCATATTTTTTGGATTTGGAGTTTGGAGAAAGCAGAGCTCCAAAGGCTAAGGACTGGTTACAGGAAAGTCAGGACATATTAGGAGTCCTGAAGGAAAATCTGCAGGCCGCTCAGAATCAACATAAAATGTATGCAAAAAAACACAAGGTAGAACACAACTTTGAGGTTGGAGATCTCGTCTTTCTTAGATTACAACCATACATACAGTTGTCGATGAAGAAGAGTGGTGTAGAGAAGCTTAAGCCCCACTTTTATGGGCCCTACAAGGTGATCAAGAGATTTTGGGAAGTAGCATACGAGCTGGAGCTATCGGAGGAAAGTAGGATCCACAATCCCTTCCATGTATCCTTTCTCAAGAATGCATTGAGACAACAGGTCACCACTTCGGTAGATCTTCCTCCATTAGATGAGGAAGGAAATTTGGTTCTAGCTCTTGAGAGGATATTTGACGTCAAGGAATATAGACTTAGGAGTAGGGTCATTCAAGAGTATTTGCTTGTATGGAAAAGATTTCCCGCAGAAGATGCTACCTAGGAAGGGGAGCATATCTTACAACACCCTGATTTGGAATTGCTTGAGGACACACAATCTTGGGAAGGGAGGACTGTAATGTCCCCTTCTAATTAACCGTGATGGGGGGTGACTCAATAGCCTATATGACTCTCGTAGGCTATAATCAACAAGGAAAAAGAGAGTCAAGGAGGTGTCACTAGGTAAAAATATTGACAAACCCTAAAAGTGACATTAAATAAAATAAACAGTTATATTTAAATGGAGTTGAAGGGAAAAGATTTGATTTGGTCAAAATGGGGGAAAGATCTAGAAGGTCCAGAGGAAGGATAAATAGAGGAGAAACCCTTCCCCTTGGCATTATGTCTTGATATCTTATTGAGTGCTCTTGTAGCCAACATTTTCATTGGGGTTTTGGGAAAAAATCTTCCACTGTAGGTTTAGTTTTGGTGGTGCAATATCCACCCTAGCTAGAGAAGAGGAGGATTCATATGGAGTTCTCATTGGAATTCATTTGGTGTTTGATTTCTTATTGGAGGAAGTTGGGAAGCATATCGAATTGCACAGGGTGTTTATGATGAATTTCAGGAAGAGGCCGAGTTTCATATCCGCAGGCACCAGGGGGGTTTGGGCATCTATAAAAGGGGTTTCCCTCACGGGATGAACACAGGTTGTCCCACGAGGCCCCGCTAGATACTCTGCAATCGTCCCATGAGGACCTATGTGAATTGGGGTTTGCAACCATCTGCCGGATTAGGGTTGTGAGGAGCTCAGGAAGGGAAGGCCGACTGTAGATAGATTCTATTGGAGCAGAGCAGAGGATGGCTTGGTAAGCCTTGGTTCAGTGGTCACCACATCTTGGAATCATTCCAAGTTTCTCTTGTGTGTTTCTATAATAGATTGTGTAGCTACCTGACAACCATTAGATTTGTGTTCTCAACAATATTTTGCAACTGTTATTACAACCATTAGATATCATTGTACTGATTTTTGAGATTTTTAATTCATAATAAGATGCCATGATTATCTGCTCCATTCTTTTGTAATGAATGTATGCTATATGTTGACAATATTCCTCATTGAGAAACTATCTATAAGAAGTTAACAATACATTCAAATTAGAAGAAACAACTAATCTTGGGCATAAACTATTAAATTCCATTCTACCCTAGTTGGGAACATTACAATGTACAATGGAACTTAACTCAACTATGTGAGTGGAATTGGATTTCTGTAGTTTGATTTAATTACCATCAACTAACAATTGTAACTGTAGTCTCTTTGTAACTATTGGTTCTGGAAATATGGGAAAGAAACTTACATATTGCTGATACGGATTTTATGAGCAGAACAAAATGAATACAAATTACTATCAAAAGATGCTTAACACATAATAACAGAGATACAGTAAAAATGGTTTCTATTCAATAAGGAAATAAACTGAAATTGTAAAATGTAGCGAAAAACAAGCTTGCTAGAATGGTGCCAGATTATCTCTGAGAAGAGATGTGACAGATGCGCTCATTCGCCAAAAGATGATTTCAATGAGGCTCTCAAGGCCTTTTTAATATAAACAAGAATGTCAAAAACCCTAGACATCCAAAAACTTAACCCTAGCAGACGAAACACTAAAACTCATGTGGGCCTCGTTTGGGTAAGTTAGTCCATCAACTTCACGAGGTCGTAACTTTTGCATACGATCTCTGTTTTAAGCGCACGATAACTCATTGGAAAGGTCTATATGAGGATTACACATGTTTCCTGTGACGATCCATACACATATTGATTGTGGCGATCCCTAAAAATGTTGTTTAGAGCCTCAAAATGACCTCGAAAGTTCAGGGACCCGAAAACTAGGAAAAAACTGTTGAACTAGAAAACTGCCAAAATGAGTAAGTTGGAATAGGTGGGAGGCCACCAACATCCATCTGGATCAATCCTCCTCCCTTAGGAAGCAATGGTCTCTATTGCATTGAGTTCCCCCATCAGATGAGAAATTTTTTGCTGAATTTGACCTCAAGAGAGCCACTTGCCTTGGTGCAAGAGCTTCCTTGCTTTGACAACTCGATAAAGCTGTATCCTTTGATGGCGAGTACCCTTGACATGTTTGTCCACAATTTGATAATTTGATGCATGTTGTATGCAATTGGGTTTGAGCTCTGCTAGTGTCAGCTGTTCTGCTATCTTTGAGGTGTCCAATAATGGTGGGAAATAAGGTTGAAGGAGATCCACGTTGAACACTGGGTGCATGCCAAGGAAAGGAGGAATGTTGAACTCAAAAACATTATCACCCACATCCTTGGTGATGGTGTATGACCCATAACAGAGTGGGAAAATATTTCGATGGGGTCCAGTAAGGCGTTCTTTCTGCAAATGCAACCAAACTTTGTCGCCCACTTGAAACTTATGTGGCACCTAGTGTTGATCATGGCGCTGCTTGTACTTTTCATTGGACTTCTGTAGGATATCCCGAACCTGTTGGTGGATGTGCTGGATCTGCTCAATGAATCGGGTGTCTTTGTCAAATTTAGTTGGATCAGGAGATGAGTCGGCTGAGGTGACTGCAAGGGGTAGTGCAACATCTATGGGACCTAATGGTTGGAATCCCAACCCCACCTGAAAGGGGTTGTGGCCAGTTGAGCTATGAAAGGCTCGGTTGCAGCTATTCTGAACATAGGAAAGGCTCTCATCCCATGTGCGAGGGTTCTTGGTATTATACATGCATAGGATATGCACGATCATTCGATTTATGACCTCGGTTTGGAAATCTATATGGGGGTGGAAGGCCATGGATTTGTTGAGCTTGGTGTCCAGCAGTGACCGGAGGCTCGACCAGAATGTGCTGAGAAATCGATTGTCCCGATCTGAGACAATGGTTTGTGGTATTCCAAAATGTACCCAGACTCGTTCAAAGAAGAGCTTGACAGTGGCCTCAGCTGTGATGCTCTTCTTGCAAGCGACCATAATCACCGTCTTAGAAAAGTGATCAACAAAAAAAAAACACAATCATTTCCCTTCTTGGTGGATAGGAGGCCCAACATGTAGTCCATGGAGATGGATTCCCATGGTCTGTTAGGAGTAGGAAGAGGGGTGTACAGGCTCTGTTTCTTAGTGGTCGGTTTGACAATAGAGCAGGCAGTGCAGAACTTGATATACTTGCTGACCTTCTGTCAAAGTTTCACCCAGTATAAATGTTTATGTAGCATTTCCACTATCTTTTCGACGTCAAAGTGTCCTGCCACCCGACTATAGTGGGATTCCCAGATTAGCTTCACTCGCTTGCTTGATGGAACGCATATATGGCCCACATGGGACAACAACCAAYCCCGAAGATGGAAATTAGAGACAACTGCATTTACGCCCAACATTTGGTAGGTGGTGGTGAAGTCATGGTTTGTCTCATAGAGTTGGGGCCATCTAGAGGTCTCATGGTTGCAAGACTCTAGCACCGTGGTGAGTGCCGCGACTAGCAGTCTATTGAGGGAATCAATGACGCGGTTGGTGCTTTCTGTTTCATACTTGATGTTGAAGTGGAATTGATGCAAGTATGTAGACCACTTCTGATGGCGGTCATTCTGCAATTTTCCTTGTGTCTGCATGAACTAGAGTGGCTTATGATCAGTGTGGATGTCTGTCTCCTTCCCAACAATGTAATGTCTCTATTGGCGACAAGCTTGCAAAATGGAGTACATTTCTTTGTCGTAAGTAGGGTACTTACAGGCAACATATGATAGTGTCTCATTATGATAGGACACGTGGTGGTCGTGATGAGTGAGAACGACGCCCACAACATATTCTGAAGCATCTGTCTTAATCTCAAAGGGTTGCTATAGGTCCAGTAGTGAAAGTATTGGGGCTGAGCACAAACATTGCTTCAAATCATCAAACAATTTGTTGGGACCAGACCCACACAAATTTCACCTTACCACCACCCCTCGTTACTTGGCCGAGGGCTCATGTAATATGGGAGAATCCCAACACGAACCTGCGGTAGAAATTGAAAAGGCCCAAGAAGCTCCGAAGCTCAGTGAGTGTGGTTGGAGTTGGCCAGTCACGGATGACTTGGATCTTGGTTGGCTCCACATGAAAACCATGCTGATCAATGATGTAGCCTAGGTAATGGATCCTGTCCCTGTCGAAGGAGCATTTTTCCAAATTGGTGTATAGCTTGTGCTGCCGAAGGGTGTGAAAAACTTGCTGAATATGCTGCAAGTGTTCTGCCCAAGTCTTGCTGTAAGTGAGAATGTCATCCATATACACCACTAAAAAAGTATTGGTGAATGGTCACAGGATATCATCCATCATCCTCATGAAAGTGGATGGAGCATTTTTCAATCCAAAGGGTATGACAAACCATTCGAAAATACCTTCCTTTGACTTGAAGGCGGTCTTCCATATATTTGTTTGTTCTATCGGGCCCTGGTGGTATCCAGAATTTAGATCAATCTTACTAAAGTATTTGGCCCTCATAAGCTGATCAAGGAGGTCATCGATTCGGGGAATCAGGTACTGGTTTTCAACTGTGATTTTATTCAGGGCCCGATAATCAATGCAGAGTCGCTAGGTTCCATCTTTCTTCTATACCAGCATGATTGGGCTCCTGCAAGGCGATGAGATGGGACAGATGTACCCCTTGTGGAGCAGTTCTTGGATCTGTAGCTTGATCTCCTCATTCTCTAATAGAGAGCGGTGGTAGACTGATCCATTGGGCAGCGGTGCGCTGGGGGTAAGATCGATGTGGTGCTTGACTTGACAGTGCAAAGGTACCCCAGTAGGTGAGGAGAAGATATCCAAGTATGCTTCCATGACCTTATCCACTTGCTTCTGTTGTGTGGAGAGGTCGGCCACGGAGACCCTGGATGTGGCTGCGATCTTTCACTCATTCTGAGAGATAATCACAAAGAAGACAAACTTTCCCGTCTGAGAGATGACCTTCCTGCATTTCTTGGCAGAGATCAAAGAAATAACACTAGGTGGGACTGCCTTCGATATCCTGTACAATTTCTTGTTCAAAGAAATAATAAGACCGGAAGGCCTAGACTCATATACAACATGGAGTTTCCATAAATATGGTTGGCCCAAAATAACATTACAAACTTCGAGAGGGGAAACATCACACAATACCTCATCTTTGAAGGGATTGATGCCGTATGACATGCGACATTGTTGGATGATGAGGATGTCGCTTCCTTGGTGGAGCCATCTGATGGTGTAGGGCTACGGGTGTGGCGTTGTTAGTAGGGAGAGTCGTTTGAAAACATCTACTAAGATGAGGTTCTTCTGGCTACCGCTATCAACAATGAAGTGCAGCGGGGTACCCTTCACCCACATCTGTGAATGAAAAAGGTGCTCTCCTTCCTCTGGCTCGTCTGGTTCACCGGGTTGGAGCTTGGTGGTAGAAACGGTAACACTGGGTTTTGCATCAATGATCCATCTCCCCCTTTCTGGTTTTGACTCAGAGTCAGAGCCCGCATCTGATTCAAAGGATTTCACCTCAGCCACCAGCGACTACTTTGAGCGGAAATCAACAGTGTTATGCAAGGGGCTCTTATGGAAGTTGCACCACTTTCCGATATCTTTCTTTGTCTTTCCGGTGTCCTTCTTTGCTTGTGTCCTGGACTGGTTGTCCTGAGGCGGTTCATATTTTCTTTTTCCTTTGTTCTGTGGGTTGGGGCCGCCCTTTCTTGGCTTTTCCTGTGAGGGGTTCCCAGGCCCAAATTGTCGCATATTTAGTTTGAGCTTTTGCTTGATTTTGACGGCATATCGGTAGGCCTCACCTAAGGATGAGATGTCTAGAAACTCCATTTCGGACTGGATGTATCTATGCAAACCGCCACGATACTTGAGCACTAGATGTTGCTCATAATCTTTGATACCCAGCTTGGTGCGCTAGGTATGGAAGATATTTGTGAACTCGGACACTGCTTGGTCTCTTTCCTGCCGCAATGTGGTCCATTTTGTATACAGGTTCTCATAACTTCCAACATGGTAGTATTGTTCCTTAATAGCATCATTAAAGGACTCCCAGGTGACCGCAACTGTAAATAACTAGGGTTTCTCTATTTCTTTCTGCTCACAGAAAGTTTCCCACCAATATTTGACATGGGGAACGACTTGGAGGAGTGCAAAAGTAATATTTTCTCTATTTGAGAAGTTATGGACAAAGAAATATGCTTCTAGTAGATTCAACCATTTGTCTACAACATCTGCATCTATATGACCTTCAAATATAGGAATATCGAAGTTGTTTTGTACCTTTAAGGGGGCGACTCCTCCGTTGGAGGAAGATGCATTGCCTGTTGGTAGCCACCGAAGGATTTGCGCAAAACTATCCATCATCTCCTTCCTCTATTGCGTGAGGGATTCCTCAAGCAACATTTTGAAGGGATCTCCTTTCTCGTCGTATTTATTTTCTCCCGCCATGAGGGGTGGCTTGGGCGTGCGAGACATTTTGTCCTCAATATAAACAAGCTCGAGACCCAATTCTTTGTACCTTGACCTCGTTGGGGACATGCATTAAGAACAACAAGGAGAAGACTGCTTTGATACCACTGATCCAGATTTTATGAGCAGAACGAAATGAATACAGATTATTATCAAAAGATGCTTAACACAGAATAATAGATATACAGTAAAACTAGTATCTATTCAATATGGAAATATGCTGAAACTGTAAAATGCAGTGGAAAAGAAGCTTGCTAGAATGGTAGCGATTTATCTCTGAGAAGAGATGTGACGGCTGCGCTCATTCGCCAGAAGAAGATTACAATGAGGCTCTCAAGGCCTTTTTACAATAAACAGGAATGTCAAAAACCCTAGACATCCAAAACCTAACCCTAGGAGATGAAGCGCCAAGAGTCATGTGGGCCCTGTTTGGGTAAGTTAGTAGATCGACTTCTCGGGGTTGTAACTTTTGCATACAATCTCCATTTTAGGCGCACGATAGCCCATTGGAAAGGTCTATCCAAGGAATTCACATGCTTCCTGCGGCGAGCCCTACACGTGTTCACTGTAGCGAGCCCTAAAAACGCTGTTTAGGGCCTCAAAATGACCCTGAAAGTTAGGGACCATAAAACTAGTAAAAAACTGCCGAATTGGAAAACTGCCAAAATGAGCTAGTTGGAATAGGTGAGAGGCCACCAACATCCATCTGAATCAATTTATTTCACCAATATTTTGGATAAACGAGTTCCATAAAATCAAGAACAATAGGAGTGATGTTGCCATGTTTGACCACCGTGCTTTCATGCAAGGTGATCCAGGTGGATATCGGTGGCCACCCACCTTTTCCAAATGGCTCAAAACAGTTTTCTGGCCATTTTGGCAATTTACTATTTTTAGTAAGGTTTTAACTTCCGGGGCCATTTTGAGGGTCCAAATGAAGTTTTTTCGAGATCAAGGTTCTCAATGATAGTCGAAGGCATGATTGAGGACCCAAAATGAATCTCCTTGACAATACCTTTCCAACGAGCTATCACATGCCTAAAACAGAGATCGTATGCAAAAGTTACGACCCCGGGAAGTTGATGTACTCACTTACCCAAACGGGGCCCACATGACTTTTGGCGCTTCATCTCTTAGGGTTAAGTTTTTGGATGTCTAGGACTTTTGGCATTCCTGTTTATTGTAAAAGGGCCTTCAGAGCCTCATTGTAATCATCTTCTTGTGAATGCGAGTATCCATCACATCTCTTCTCAGAGATAAGCTGCCACCATTCTAGCGAGTCTTTCACTCTGTATTTTTACAGTCTCTGTACATTTCTATGATTAATAGAAAGCATGTATTACTGTATATCTATGTTTATGGTTGCATCTCTGATACATTTCTGTTATATTATTGAATATCTGCAATAGCTCTGTGCATTTCTTTATTATATCTCCGCTCTCATTTCGTGCCGAAAATAATCCGGATCAGTGGTATCAGAGCAGGCTGCTCTTAATCGTTTTTCAGTGCATGTCCCTGACGAGGTCCGAGTATAGAAAGTTGGGTCTCGAGCTTGTCTCTCTTGAAGACAATCGCTTTCGCACACCCAAGAAACCCTCAATGGCGGAAGAAAAGAAAAACGATGGAGAAGACGATCCTATCAATCTGTTGCTTGAGCAAGCTCTCACGCGACAGAGGGACGAAATGATGGAGATTTTCTCCCACATCCTTCAACGCCTGTCGATAGAATATCTCTTTATTGCGTCTCTGATACATTTATGTTATATTATTGAATATCTGCAATATCTC
>ML808821.1:106676-123788 GCA_009831015.1 Picea engelmannii
TGCCAATTGAGATTTGGTTTGAATTCTTGGATTAACAAATTTTGATAATAAATATTAATATGAGATTTCCTACTGTGTCGGTTAGTCATCGACTTGGCTCTGATACCCCACTTCTACTCACTACGTTGGAAACATCACGACTCCGCGTATCCATTTTGATTAAATTTCATTGCAATACAATTATGTCTACTTCACAGTGAGGTAAGTTAAAGCACTCAAGGTAATGCAATGTATACGTGTACCTGGAATAACCAGTGATTATGGACTTTCACATGGCTCTCTTTGCCTTCACAATGTCCTCGAGTGTGGGAAAAACCTCCTTTCTTTTCCACCACCAACCTAGGGAAAGCACACTCGAAGAGTTATGAAGATCAAGAGGATACACATGATTCCTCACTTCACCATGAAGGTAGTTCATCCCATCATCGGAGACAATACAAAAAAGGAACCCATAAAGAAATTAAATGCTAAGACTCATGAATTAAAAGAAGTCATTAGGAATGATTCTAAAGAGTTGTATCAGGTTAAACTATAGAAGTTTGATATGATGACACAACTTAGTGTTTTGACGCAGAATTGAGTACAATGTATGATAAAATGTATGATGTGGATCTTGACAAAGGGAAAAGGTTGAAAGTTTAAATGAAGAAACATCAAAAGAGCATAATTAAAGAAAGACAATGATCTTACAGATATCATCGAAAATATTGGAGAGCTTGGAAAAATATGCATGTATACCTTTGGTACATTTAATCAACAAATTCAAATTACCCCTCTACTCATAAAGAGACACTGGCTGTTAAGCTAAGCATTGCGAGATTCAAGTTATATTTGAAGCTAGTTAAATTTATTATCAAAATAGATCTCAAGTATATGCCTGATATGTTAAAACATGACAAACAATTAGAACAAGGCAATAACAAGATTATCAGGTGACAACCGTGGTTAGATGGTTTTGATTTTGACTTTAGTGTAAACCCAGTAAAAGACACTGTTTGGTAGATCTATTAGCTCATGAAGGCAACACAACATCGGAAATCAAGTTCCTTAGTGCTTTAACTTGAGAAGATAAATAAAAACAACATATGGTAGATGCTTTATCAAAATAACCAAGAAAGTTGTGCTATACTTTCTTCAATGAAAAAATCCCTGGAGTTACTTGTATCCTTTCAAAATGGGAAAATTCATATAATCTTGTAAACAATTATCATTATTCTGATAGATGTCCTTATATGAGTCTTTATGCCATATATTTTGATCCATACTTAGGACAATCAATCCTAGAGTTTTATCTACTTGAGATGAACTTCAAAGATTTTATATCAGTTTGTGACTTTGTATAGAAAAAGTATGATACCCATGTATTTGCAAACTGTATTCCCCGGTCCCCATGGTTTATTGTCTTTGTAGAATTATATTGTCCAAGAGTGTTGGCGTAGGCCTATCTTGGGAATAAGGATCTATTTTGGGTGCAAACCTAATTTTAAAGAAAAGGTCTATTTTTGGAACACGTGCCTTTGCAGTCTGAAAAACAACATGCAAAAAAAGAAGGAAAAGCAACATGTGGGAGGAAAAGTAATGTGGCGCACATGCAGACATGCCTATCTATGTTAGGGTTAGGGTTTTTGACAAATATTGTAATGACTATAAGCTAATAGGGTATTATAAATAAATACCTAGGAGGTCTAGGTCAGGTTTGATTGATTGTTGGTTGGTTCAGAGCTATTGATTGTAGTGTGTTTTGTTATGGTGATTGTGGTAGAGTGGAATAAGCTAGTTTTTGAGGGTTAGGTCATAGGCTGAGGAGCCTGGTGTGATCTAGTCATCCTCCAAGTGTAACACCCCGTTTCCCCCAGCTTGTAAATATAACTATAAATGGCCAAGAGACTATGACAAACTTTAAATGTGTGAATATTGATTCGATGGACCTTTGTTTGAAAGGTAAACAAATGTGAACCTAATTAATTACTAAGAAAATGGACAAGTGTTGCGTGAATACTGGAGGGGGGGTGTACTTGGAAAGACCATGAATGCTACATGAAGAGAGAGTGAAGGGGACTAGGAATGGTTGCGTTAACCTTCACCAAACCAGTCCTTACTGGATTTAATTGCTCAGGACCAAAACTGTCCTCTGACCCAGAAATGAATTACAGTCAGGTTGGTGGGTGGGAAGACCTCCTCAATATTTAATGAGGGGATGGGGCATAACACTCATCCGTAAGGCTTCTAGAACTGACCGTGGACTGGGAATTTGAGCCACACGTGACCTTGTTGAAAGAGGTGAGAAAGGAAGGTGTGGAAGGCAGAGGAAAAACACACCAGCGAAGAGCGCAGAGACATGAAGTGAATCTCGGGGATTCAAGGAAGAATTGGTAAACAAAGTGTTCTGGATATGGAAAATGGCAGAAAAGGTTATTATACAAGCTGATAAACGAGGCTAGTCCTCCTTGCTTGGTATCGTGTAAACCATTGCCAGGACCCTGCAGGAAGAGGAGAGTAACCTCTGTCCCTTCTGTGGCTGAGCGAGACGAAAAGGTTGTGTTGCAGAGCTTCGTGGTCTAGCTCGGGGGGTGACTAGTGGTAAATCCGTTTGGAGTTTCTGAGCCTACGGTTGGGTGGAAACGAGCACCCCTTCTAGTAGTCGCTTCACATTGATTGGTTTTGATAAGTCTTTTCCTTGCTTCAATTGTTGAATTAGAATGATGAATGATTTCTTGGTTTTATATATCGAATGAGTACCCGGTTTTTATACATATACATATATTTATATATGCATTTATAAACATATTCTGTGTGAAGTATTTATGCTATGCATATGCTTCCGCCCCCTTGTGAAATTCACACTTCTCGCTGATAGAATGTATTCCCAACTTCACTCTGGAGGCTTTCCGAGGCATAAGACATTTCACGGTCGAGATAAAAGATATCGTGCCAACTTGAAACCATCCATTTGAATAGCATACCTCTCCCAGGCCCCCCTTTCCATGTGATTTACCAGACCCAAGTCCCTAACCCATTCAGGGTAAAGCTAAGGAAAATGGTAATGTAAAGGTCACCGAAATAAAGATATTTCCTTGTCTGGGAGACAAATGGATGTGATCCATTCGGAGGAAACCAAGGGCTATCATGATCGTTGGCCATGGGAAAGAGCGCGAGAGTTAACCCCTGAACCCATTTGAACCATGAGTTTGGAGTTCGCGCAATGGGAGAATCGCGCATTGGTGCGACTAAAACCTCCGAAACCCGAAGTCACAAAGTGATATGGATCGTAGATCCATGGCCTCAACCGTTATATCTACGAGTTTGGGGTTCACGCATCGGAAAATTGCGTGTTAGTGTGACCAAGTCCTCCAAAACCCGAAGTCATGAAGTGATCTGGATCGTAGATCCATGGATCCTTCGGGACCCACCTCAACGGTCGGATCTACGAGTTCGGGTTCGTGCATCGGGACATCGCGTGTTGGTGCGCCCAAGTCCTCCGAAGCCTAAAGTCGTGAAGTGACCTGGACCACGGATCTATGGATCCTACGAGACTCCCCTCGGCTGTCCTATCCATGAGATTGAAGTTCGCATTTCGGGAGGATTGTGAGTTAAAACGACCATGAACCCCGAACGTTGAAATTTCCCCTTAACCAGTGGGTTAGACAAGGATTATGCCAGATGTTGGAAAGGTTGATGACGAGAATTTCCTTCTTGAGGTAGGACCTTAGAGATGGTGTGATTGAGATGAAATCTATGTAGACGTCACACATTACTCAACTAGAGCACACCGACTAAATTGGGAAGTCATGTGACATAAACCAAGGGTCGTTTTAGCTCCTGGAAGTAGTCACTAGGACGCTACAGGTTCCTTTAAGGGGAAGAATCATTTCAGAGAGTTGATTCGAGTTGAGATAGTTGAAGGAAAACAAAAATTAAAATCATTATGCCCCACCCCACAAAAAAGAAAAGAAAAGGGTACTTAGGGGTTGGGTGTGTTACAAATTGTACTTAGGGGTTGGGTGCATTAAAAATTGGTATCAGAGCATGGTTATAACACTTGGCCTGAATGGGATCATGGATGAGCTGCATAAAAACCACATTAAAATTAGTTTAAAGGATGACACCCTACCTTACTCCATTCCTAAAAAGTATGGTTAAGCCCTTATTATAGAAAAGAATGACAACTTACTGCTATGTGTGTAAGTATTTAAGAAATATGAATTATGTGTTGGTTATGAACTAATATAATGTTAGCTAACAACAAGTGTTTTGTCTGCATTCAAGAAGTCGATCAACTACGAGAAACTGCAATCATATAGAATGGTGACGTGCCACAAAGTGGGGGATGGCTCCCACAATAGAGACGAAGAGTTTGACGAGAGGAGGGAGGTAGAGACCCCTCCAGATCTGGCTGAGACTGTGAGGAGTCTCATGGCCGAATTATAGAGCTACAAGGCCGAAAACAAGAGATTGATAAAAGAGAAAGAGAAGAAAACGAAAATTAATGCAGTCTTGCTGCATAGTTTATCCGACATACAAAGACAACTGCAACCGAGACCTGACACCATTCATGTGGACTAACGACAGACAAAGAAGAGTTGAAGTCCACCTGAGATACCGAAACGTGGTCCTTTAAGTGGCCACACTGGGAGGAGTACCTCGAGAAAGGTCCAACCTTAAGACATGGGGCAAGCGTTAGACGAATCCTCTGGAAAGGAAATTGGCGACTCTGAGGGATCTTCTAGTAGTAGAACTAGTTCACATTCTCAAAGAAAATGGAAGAAACAAAATCATTCCAAAAGTCATAATCTCGAAGAATTCAGGAAGGCCAAACCACCCTCTTTTGACGATGAGATTAAGAAAGGAGAGGAGGCGAAGGTCTGGTTGCTTGGACTAAAGAAGTATTTCAGAGTCCATGATTTATCTGAAAACTTGAAGGCTCGAGTAGCCACTTTCAACCTGAATGGAAAGGATTCCATTTGGTGGGAAGACCTTAAGAATGTGAAAGGGATTCATGAAGAGGACCTATCTTGGGAATGGTTTGAGAACTACTTCAGGAAGAAGTATCTGTCGGAAAAATATTTCGATGAGAAGACTAAAGAGTTCTATGAACTCAAGTCGAGACAACTCACCATAGAGGAATATGTCAGGAGATTCCTTAAGTTGATGAGGTATGTACCCTACATAAAAGTAGAAAAGGAATCTCCATCAGTGGGTTACCTAAGAATTAGTAGAACAAAATTGAGTTTGACAAACCAAAGACCCTAGAAGACACTATCCAGAAGGTAAGATATTGTTATGAACAGTTTGGGCCTTAGACAGAACCTCGGGAGGGCTGGAAGCAGAAGAATAGTTCGGGGTTCCAGAAAAAGGGGTTTAAATCCACAAGATTTAATAACTATAAGAAGGATTCAAGGATGAGCTTTCCTACCCGAAGTGTACACCAACAAAATTTCCCCTCCTAGAGTGGAAATAAACCTTTTGGATTAACCTCAGGAAAGACTGACAACCCAAAGAAAGAACCCTTGAAATGTTGGGGTTGTGGAGAAGAACATCTATTGAGGGATTGTCCACACAAACAACAAAATAGTAGGAGAGTTTACAATGTCCAAGAAGCTACCACCATCAATGACGTGGCCAGGAGTATGCCACAAATTTATGTAGCCGTGGATAATAAAAAAGCCAACCACCAAGCCTCAGTGGTGGAGATGGAAGGTATGATCGTAGACCATCTAATATCTATTTTAATTGACCCTGGTTCAAATTTGAGTTATGTGGCCCCTCACACTGTTGATAAGTGTAAACTGCAGCCACATAGACATGCTAAGTCGGTACAGTTAGCCACTGGCACCAAAAGAAAAATAGCGAGGTCATACTAGCTTTCCAATTCACTGTGGATGGACTGCCCACCCAAGATACCCTTAACATACTTCCCATAGGATTGTATGACCTGTTGATTGGTATGGAATGGCTAGTTGCATATAAAACTAAGATGGATTGTTACCATAAAACCTTAGAATGTGTAAATGAAGAGGGGAGAAAGATAACCCTCCAAGGGATCCAGAAACTTGTCTCGGTGAGACGAATATCGACCCGTCAAATGAAGAAGTGTTGCAGAAAGGATGTCCTCTATATGAAATACAGGTGTCAGAATCTGTTGAGAATGACAAGCCAAGCCTGGAAGACCACCCCATACTAAGAGACTATAGAGATGTGTTTCCAGAAGAGGTACCGGGTCTACCTCCGAGATGGGATATTGACTTCTCAATAGAACTTGCACCAGGAGTAGTGCTAGTATCTAGGACCCCCTATAGGATGAGTACACCCGAGCTAGTTGAGCTCAAACTACAAGTAAAGGAAATGATGGACAAAGGCTACATCCGACCTAGTGTGTCTCCATGGGGAGCACCAGTCCTGTTTGTGAAGAAGAAAGATGGTACACTTCAAATATGCATAGATTATAGACATCTCAATAAGGTAACCATAAAGAACAAGTACCCCTTACCCATAATAAATGACTTGTTCGATCAATTGGGGGGTGCTTCCATTTTCTCAAAGATTTACTTGAGATCCAGATACTATCAAGTCCGAATCAAGGAAGAAGACATCCACAAAACTGCCTTTAGGACGAGATATGTTCACTACGAATTTGTGGTAGTACCATTTGGATTAACCAATGCGCTTGCCACCTTTATGTGCTTGATGAACAATGTACTCAACAAATTCCTAGACAAATTTGTATTGGTTTTTAATGATGATATCTTAATCTACTCCAAGAATAGAGAGGAACACGAGGAACATCTTAGACTTGTACTTCAAGTGCTAAGAGAGCATTGACTCTACTCCAAATTTAGCAAGTGTGACTTTTTCCAGAAGAAAATACATTACTTGGGCCATGTCATATCTGAAGAAGGGGTAGTAGTAGACCTTGAAAAGATAAGATCCATCATGGAATGGCCTACCGCAAAGGATGTTTTAGATATCAGATCCTTTATGGGTTTAGCAGTATACTATAGGAGGTTTATGAAAGGTTTTTCCAAGATTGGTTGTCCAATCACTTCCCTCCAGAGGAAGGGGGTTAAATTCATTTGGACACTGGAATGTGAAGAAAGGTTTCAATCACTAAAACACCTTCTGACCCATGCGCCTGTGCTGAAGATCGCCAATATAGATAATGACTTCCTCGTGTGCACAGATGCCTACAAGGAAGGAATCAGAGGAGTCCTTATGAAAGAAGGAATCGTAGTTTTCTATAAATCCCAAAAATTGAATGAGCATGAAGTCAACTATGTGACCCATGATCTAGATTTGGCCGCCATAGTGCACGCTTTGAAGATGTGGAGGAATTACCTCATGGGTAGGAAATTTGTACTTATGACATACCACTGTGGATTGCAGCACCTGTTTGACCAACCAAAACTCAATGCTAGACAAGCCAGGTGGATGGCCCTCCTTAGAGAGTTTGATTTCAAAATCAAACATATGAAAGGAAAGGAAAATAAGGTGGTCGATGCCCTTAGTAGAAGTATAAAAACAATTCGCCTGGAAATGGTGAGCACCTACGAGACGAATGTCAGGGAAAGAATTAGGAATGCACAAGAAACAAACACATTCTTCCAGACCATGACCTCGTACTTGGGGCAAGAACCCGCAGGGATAAAGTATGAAGGCTACCAAACACTAGATGGAGGTCTTTTGACTTACCGAAACAGGCTATATATATTCCAAGATGTGACGACTTGAAGAGGTTCATAATGGATGAATTACACAAGATACCATACACCGGCCATCCGGGCTATCAGAAGATGGTCACGACCACCAGAAAACAATTCTATTGGCCTGGATCGAAGAAAGACATAGCTGAGTATTTAGCTAAATGTCTAGAATGCCAGCATGTTAAAGAAGAACACCGACACCTAGCAGGATTATTACAACCTCTACCAATCCTGGAATGGAAATGGGAGACCATCTCCATGGATTTCATCACCAGATTACCAACATCGTCCAGGAAGAATGAAACCATCATGGTAGTGGTGGATAAATTGAGCAAGTACGCTCATTTTATTCCCGTCAAATCGACTTGCAAGGCAATATATATTGCCAACATATTCATGAAGGAGATATTCAAACTACATGGCATGCCTTAGGAGATCGTGTCTAACAAAGACACAAAATTTACTTCAAACTTTTGGAAATCCTTGATGGCTGGTCTGGTGACCAAATTATTGTTTAGCACAACCTATCATCCTCAAACTAATGTACAGACGAAAAGAGTGAACCAAATATTAGAATACATGTTAAGGATACATGTAATGCATCAACCTAAAAAGTGGGAAGATTACCTGCCATTGGTGGAATTTGCCTACAACAACGGCTACCAAGAATCACTAAATATGAGCCCTTTCAAAGTCCTCTATGGTAGGACGTGCAACACTCCAGTCAGTTGGAGTAACCCCGTGAACAAAATTACAATTGGACCTGACATGTTGAAATAAATGGAACAACAAGTGATTCAGATAAAGAAAAATCTGAAAATCGCTCATAATAGACAGAAAAGTTGTGCCGATAGAAAGAGAACCCCAGAGAATTCAAGATAGGAGACCACGTCTATCTCAGAGTTAGGCCCAGGAATATTTCCCCGAGGATGGGAGCTTGTTCCAAGTTGGCACCTTGGTATTGTGGACCCTTTGAAGTTCTAGATAGAGTGGGATGTGGAGCCTATAGGCTAGAACTCCCTCCCACAGTAAAAGCACATAATGTTTTCCATGTTTCATTTTTGAAGAAATATGTACATGATTCAAATCATAAAATTGACTGGTCTATGATCCAGGTGGAACCGGAGAAAGAATTATTGCCAGAACCTCGAGGCATACTAGACAGGAAGGAAACCCCACTTAGGAACTGAACCATTGCATAGGTCAAGGTACAATGGAAACACTTTGGCCCAAATGAGGCCACATGGGAAATGGAGGATGCCATGAGATAGGCATGCCCATTTTTCTTCACTTCTGTACATATAGGATATGTTAATAGATAGAAAATCGAGGACGATGTTCCTTTAAGGGGGAGGGAATTGTAACACCCCGTTTCCCCCAACTTGTAAATATAACTATAAATGACCAAGAGACTATGGAAAACTTTAAATGTGTGAATATTGATTCGATGGACCTTTCTTTGAAAGGTAAATGAATGTGAACCTAATTAATTAATAAGAAAATGGACAAGTGTTGCGTGACTACTGAAGGGGGGGTGTACTTGGAAAGACCACATATGTTACACAAAGAGAGGGTGATGGGGACCAGGAATGGTTGCGTTAACCTTCACCAAACCAATCCTTACTGGATTTAATTGCTTAGGACCAGAACTGTCCTCTGACCCATAAATGAATTATGGTCAGGTTGGTCGGTGGGAAGACCTCCTCAAGAGTTAATTAGGGGATGGGGCATAGCAATCATCCATAAGGCTTCTATACCTGACCGCAGACTAGGAATTCTAGCCACACGCGACCTTGCTGAAAGAGGCAAGAAAGGAAGGTGTGGCGGGCAGAGGAAAAACACGCTTGCGAAGAGTGCAGAGACAGGAAGTGAATCTCAGGGATTCAAGGAAGAATTGGTAAATGAAGCATTCTGGATATGGGAAATGGCAGAAAAGGTTATGATACAAGATGATAAATGAGGCTAGTCCTCCTTGCTTGGTATCGTGTAAACCATTGCTAGGACCCTGCAGGAAGAGGAGAGTAACCTCTGTCCCTTCTGTGGCTGAGCGAGATGAAAAGGTTGTGTTGTAGAGCTTCATGGTCTAGTTCGGGCGTGGCTAGTGGTAAATCCGTTTGGAGTGACTGAGCCTATGGTTGGGTGGAAACAGACACCCCTTCCAATAGTTGCTTCACATTGAATGGTTCTGATAAGTCTTTTCCCTGCTTCAATTGTTGAATTAGAATGATGAATGATTAATTGGCTTTATACATATACGTATATTTATATATGCATTTATAAGTGTATTTTGTGTGAAGTAGTTATGTTATGCATATGCTTCTGCCCCCTTGTGAAATTCACACTTCTCGCTGATAAACTGTATGACCAGCTTCACTCTGAAGGCTTTCCGGGGCAGAAGACTTTTCACGGTCGAGATAGAAGATATCGTGCCGACCTGAAACCATCCATCTGAAGAGGATACCTTTCCCAGACCCCCCTTGCCGTGTGAGTTACCAGACCCAAGTCCCTAACCCGTTCAGGGTAAATCTAAGGAAAATGGTAATGCGAAGGTCACAAAAAGAAAGATATTTCCTTGTCTGAGAGAAGAATGGATGAGATCCGTTCGGAGGAAACCAAGCGCTGTCATGACCATTGGCCATGGGAAAGAGCACGGGAGTTAACCCCTGAGCCCATCCGAACCATGAGTTTGGAGTTCAAGCAATGGGAGAATCACGCATTGGTGCAACTAAAACTTCCAAAACCCGAAGTCACGAAGTGATCTGGATCGTAGATCCATGGATCCTTCGGGACCCACCTCAACTATCGGATATATGAGTTTGGGGTTCGTGCATAAGAAATTGCGTGTTAGTGTGCCCAAGTCCTCCGAAACCTGAAGTCACGAAGTGATCTTGATCATATATCCATGGATCCTTCAGGACCCACCTCAACCATAAGATCTATGAGTTCGAGGTTTGCGCATCGGGACATTGCATGTTGGTGCACCCAAGTCCTCCGAAGCCTGAAGTCGTGAAGTGACTTGGATTGTGGATCTATGGATCCTACAGGACTCCCCTTGGCCGTCTGATCCATGAGATTGAAGTTCACATTTTGGGAGGATTGTGAGTTAAAACGACCATGAACCTCGAACAATGAAATTTCCCCTTAACCAGTGGGTTAGATGAGGATTATGCCAGATGTTGGAAAGGTTGATGATGAGAATTTCCTTCTCAAGGTAGGACCTTAGAGATGGTGTGATTGAGATGAAATATATGTAGATGTCGCATAATAATCAACTAGAGCACACCGAATAAATCGAGAAGTCGTGTGACATAAACCAATGGTCGTTTTAGCTCTTGGAAGTAGTAGCTAGAACACTACGGGTTCCTTTAAGGGGAAGAATCATTTCAGAGAGATGATTCGAGTTGAGATAGTTGAAGGAAAAAAAAAATGAAAATCATTATGCCCCACCCCACAAAAAAGAAAAGAAAAGGGTACTTAGGGGTTGCGTGTGTTACAAATTGTACTTAGGGGTTGGGTGCGTTACACTGAGAGGGTACTTACCCTCATTTTGATTGTAATCTTGAAGATGTAATGCACGTAGTGCAAATTTTGCAGCAGACTGAATAAAAGAGAAAAAAAGACAGATCTTTGTGGACGTAACCCATGAGGGGGTGAACCATGATAAAATACTTTGTTCTATGTGTTGTTAATGAATGCTTTACTATTATGTTAATCATTAATTAAAGAATGAATGGTTAAAACTATATTATAAAAACATACATGCATAGGCTTAAAGAAGGAATGAATATTAGAAGAAGTATATGAATGATTAATGATGATGATGCATAAGGGAAAGAAGCTAAACCAAATCCCCACTCATTCTTAGATTGCAAACATTTGAGTATTGCAGTCGCCCATAAATCTATCTTGGATGAGATTGCACTGTGCACTTTATGCGCAACATTTCCTTCTGGTTTACCAGGAGGGATGATAGTTTTGAGGGTTGTTTTGGAAACCTATTTGATATTAGAACCTGGGTCAGCCCAAGTAACCAACAAATGGTTCCGTTTCTGGGTGGAACTACACAGGATTGAGTGGACGAGATCTATGGAGGAAAAGCACAGAGGATGAAAGTGTAGAAGGGAATGTTCAGGCCATGGAATCCAACAAAGGCAGATATTGAAATATGGTTGAGGACAAAGGAAATCGGGTTTGCGTAGAATCACAACAGAAACCCTAAGTTGACATCACACAAATATCTAAACAAATACGTTTTTAGCAACTTGAATGAGCTATTTTTTTTCCATTTCCTGCATCTGTTGCAGTAGTGGTTATTGATATTGAAGGACAACCACCCTACAAATCATATCAGATAGCTAGAGTGACATCCTGTGGAGATCACACAATTACAACAAGTTAATAACAAATTCATGCACGCAATAGATTTATGGTTAGACAATATTGTTGCAGGTTTTATCACTGAATTTGCAGTAGATACCGCAAAGTCCTACACTGCTACAGAACAAGACTTTCTGAAGGGACCCAGAGGTAGGTACATCATATCACTGTAGACTTCAATTAAGATTTTATTGTATGACAAAGGTGTGATGACCATGGAATCAGACAACTAAACTTCCCTGTGCGCATGGGGGAAGGGGGGAAGCACTGATATGAGGTTGAGATATGGACAAGGAGATATATGAAGGGAATCAAAATGAGGCCATGGAACCAATCATGATGGAAGAGGACTAGATAAATTAGATAATTGCAAAAGATGGAAAGACGCGCAATGGAAGACCTTACCAATATAAGATGAATAACAAGAGGAGATCCATAGCCGACAGAGAGGGCTTAGCAAGTGATCAAGAAGAGGTAGAGGATATCCATGCTGTGAAGAAGATTGAGGAAATCCTATCACTATTAAATTTGAACGTTTTTGCGACGAAGTAGAGACGAATTTTCGTCGACATAGAGTCATTTTTGCGACTAATATAATTTTTTTTTTCGTCGGAATTCATTCGTCGGTCTAGTGACCACACATGGATCTTCGCTGGTCTAGTGACCGGAAAAAGAAGCCTATTCACAATAGGCAAAATTTTGGCTAGCGACGAATGTTAGTCGATCAAACGACTAATATTAGTCGCAAGAGTGACCAAAACAACCCTGGCAAACTTAGTCAATAAACCACTATGAGTCCCGCGAACGAGGAATATTAGTTTCTAGAGTGACCAAACCATTAGTTAAAAAGGTCAAAAGAAGGAGGATCAGTTAGTCGCTAGAACGAACATGTTGGTCACTCTAGCGACTAACGTTGATGTTTGCGACCAATTGGCAATACTAGCGATGAACACGTTGGTCGCTCTAGAGACTAACACGTTCATCTCTCTAGCGACTAACACGTTGATGTTTGCGACCAATTGGCAATACTAGCGACGAACATGTTGGTTTCTCTAGCGACTAACATGTTCGTCTCTCTAGCGACTAACACGTTGATGTTTGCAACCAATTGGCAATACTAGCGACGAATAGGTTAGTCGCTAAAGCGACCAATATTGGGTTTTTTTTTTTTTTTTTTTTTAAATTATGCCATTCACACAGGATCTATGCAAATCTGACCTACATGAGCATTCTTTAATAGCAAAAATGAAATGGTCCATGACTATAACAGACAATTAAAAAAATTGCAATGCAACTATCTATATTCCTACGTTTCTTTTGATTTTTCAAATTAAAATGAAATGAATTGCAAGAAAAGAAACCTATAGATGTAAACAACCATTGAAATGCAAAGTTACAACCTATTTGCAGAGAACAAACAAAGAGTCAAACCCTAAAAAAAAATCTTGAAGGAAAGGTAGTAAAACCATAGTGGGGTTTGTTCCTCAATCCTTTGGATTTTTAAGGGTTTTAAGCCAAACCTACAAACTAAAATCTAACTAATCATCCAAATTCCCTAAATATAAACCTAGTAGACACACGAAAGCGATAAAAACTAGAAAAAATAAATTTTTTAACCCCTACAGAAAGTTACCTCAAAAAGTGTGTTGGCCCATGACGAAAGGTACCATGTTTCCTACATTGACAAACAAAGGAACCATACCTTGTTGATGCATTGGTCAATGCACTTGTTGAGCCCAATAAGTGTGATGGTCTCTAGGGGGTCTCCTGCACCTGGGAGCTAAACTCTGTGGGATTCCTTTGTGGTTTCCAACCCTTGTCACTTGCAAACACAACACATAAAGCTAAAAGAAGTCAGAAAAACCTAAAAAACTCATAAAAAACAAATAAACTCATTTACCACACACCCACAATCAAGGATCTTTAGATTGGCTCATATCCCTAGTGGAGTCACCACTCTATTGGTGCAAATGTACAAACAGAGTGAGAAACTTTGCAAACCTTGTGGTTGCTACAAGATTACAGACAAATGATTTAGAAAACTAAAAACCCTATATTTCAATGAACTAATTTATTCTCTAAGCTATGTTATTCCTATATATGGAAGTAAAATGCAACAAAAAAAAAAGACAAGAACACCTATTTGATCAAAGAATAAATGAATCCATTACCCAAATGGTAGACTTCACAATATCACTGGTGGAAAGATCTTGAAGGTGTTTATCTTCTATTGGCCTCTCCTTCAGAGGGTTCTTTGATTTCCTTGAGTGTGTGGGTGTAGTTGCTCTTTCCTCTGGCTATAGATGGATGCAATAGTGTGCTCCTCAAGAAACTAGGGTTTCATTGGTAAAGGGACAAAACTAGGGAAAAAATCCACAACGAGGGAAAATGAGAGAAAGAGGAATGAAAGAGTGATATTGAAATGGGGGGAGACCTCTCCTTGTTTTATAGGAAAAATATGGAATTTCTCTCATATTTTTTCTTTTCTAAATTAAAAATAGGANAGAATGAATGGTTAAAACTATATTATAAAAACATACATGCATAGGCTTAAAGAAGGAATGAATATTAGAAGAAGTATATGAATGATTAATGATGATGATGCATAAGGGAAAGAAGCTAAACCAAATCCCCACTCATTCTTAGACTGCAAACATCTGAGTATTGCAGTCGCCCATAACTCTATCTTGGATGAGATTGCACTGTGCACTCTATGCGCAACATTTCCTTCTGGTTTACCAGGAGGGCTGATAGTTTTGAAAGTTTTTTTGGAAACCTATTTGATATTAGAACCTGGGTCAGCCCAAGTAACCAACAAATGGTTCCGTTTCTGGGTGGAACTACACAGGATTGAGTGGACGAGATATGTGGAGGAAAATCACAGAGGATGAAAGTATAGAAGGGAATGTTCAGGCCATGGAATCCAACAAAGGCAGATATTGAAATATGGTTGAGGACAAAGGAAATCGGGTTTGCGCAGAAGCACAACAGAAACCCTAAGTTGACATCACACAAATATCTAAACAAATACATGTTTAGCGACTTGCATGAGGTATTTTTTTTCCATTTCTTGCATTTGTTGCAGTAGTGGTTATTGATATTGAAGGACAACCACCCTACAAATCATATCAGACAGCTAGAGTGACATCCCGTGGAGATCGCACAATTACAACAAGTTAATAACAAATTCATGCACGCAATAGATTTATGGTTAGACACTATTGTTGCAGGTTTTATCACTGAATTTGCAGTAGATACCGCAAAGTCCTATACTGCTACAGATCAAGACTTTCTGAAGGGACCCAGAGGTAGGTACATCAGATCAATGTAGACTTCAATTAAGATTTTATTGTATGACAAAGGTGTGATGACCATGGAATCAGACAACTAAACTTCCCTATGCGCATGGGGGAAGGGGGGAAGCACTGATACGAGGTTGAGATATGGACAAGGAGATATATGAAGGGAATCAAAATGAGGCAATGGAACCAATCATGATGGAAGAGGACTAGATAAAGTAGATAATTGAAAAAGATGGAAAGATGCGCAATGGAAGACCTTACCAATATAAGATGAATAACAAGAAGAGATCCATAGCCGACAGAGAGGGATTAGCAAGTGATCAAGAAGAGGTAGAGGATCTCCATGCTGCGAAGAAGATTGAGTAAATCCTATCACTATTAAATTTGAACTTTTTTGCGACGAAGTAGAGACGAATTTTTGTCGGCATAGAGTCGTTTTTGCAACCAAGATAATTTTTTTTTTTCGTCGGAATTCATTCGTCGGTCTAGCGACCACACATGGATCTTCGCCGGTCTAGCGACCGGAAAAAGAATCCTATTCACAATAGGGAAAAGTTCGGCTAGCGATGAATGTTAGTCGGTCAAATGACTAATATTAGTCGCAAGAGTGACCAAAACAACCCTGGCAAACTTAGTCAATAAATCACTATGAGTCACGAGAACGACGAATATTAGTCGCTAGAGTGACCAAACCATCAGTTAAAAAGGTCAAAAGAAGGAGGATCAGTTAGTCGCTAGAACGAACACATTGGCCACTCTAGTGACTAACGTTGATGTTTGCGACCAATTGGCAATACTAGCGACGAACACGTTGGTCGCTCTAGAGACTAACACGTTTGTCTCTCTAGCGACTAACACGTTGATGTTTGCGACCAATTGGCAATACTAGCGACAAATAGGTTGGTCGCTCTAGCGACTAACAAGTTCGTCTCTCTAGCGACTAACACGTTGATGTTTGCGACCAATTGGCAATACTAGCAACGAACAGGTTAGTCGCTAAAGCGACCAATATTGGTTTTTTTTTATTTTTTTATTTATAAATTATGCCATTCACACAGGATCTATGCAAATATAACCTACATGAGCATTCTTTAATAGCAAAAATGAAATGGTCCATGACTATAACAGACAATTAAAAAAATTGCAATGCAACTATCTATATTCCTACGTTTCTTTTGATTTTTCGAATTAAAATGAAATGAATTGCAAGAAAAGAAACCTATAGATGTAAACAACCATTGAAATGCAATGTTACAACCTATTTGCAGAAAACAAACAAAGAGTCAAACCCTCAAAAAAACTCTTGAAGGAAAGGTAGTAAAACTATAGGGGGGTTTGTTCCTCAATCCTTTGGATTTTTAAGGGTTTTAAGCCAAACCTACAAACTAAAATCTAACTAATCATCCAAATTCCCTAGATATAAACCTAGTAGACACACGAAAGCGATAAAAACTAGAATTTTTTTTTTTTTTAACCCCTACAGAAAGTTACCTAAAAAAGTGTGTTGGCCCATGACGAAAGGTACCATGTTTCCTACATTGACAAACAAAGGAACCAGACCTTGTTGATGCATTGGTCAATGCACTTGTTGATCCCAATAAGTGTGATGGTCTCTAGGGGGTCTCCTGCACCTGGGAGCTCAACTCTGTGGGATTCCTTTGTGGTTTCCAACCCTTGTCACTTGCAAACACAACACATAAAGCTAAAAGAAGTCAGAAAAACCTAAAAAACTCATA
>ML808821.1:153340-171913 GCA_009831015.1 Picea engelmannii
CAAACACCTCCTTTCCTAAACTTCTTGAACGACGAGATCTCATCCTAGGACCACAAACTGGACATGCAAATTTACCCTTTGTTTGCAAACCTAGAAGATACACATCAATGGAAGCATTAGTTATATAACAAGCAATTATTTAAAAAACAAACATTATAATATCATCAACATCTAACTTATTTAAGTGCAATAGTGTGTTTCATACCACAAAAATGTGTTAGTCCCGATGCATCGTGAATTGTCCATGTAAGAATCCCATGGAATTGAAATCCTCTTTGACCTATTGGTCTAGAGATGTTGTACATAGTGATGATGTCCCATAACTTTAGCAACTCATTGACAAGAGGCTCAATATATACATTCATATCTTTCACTTGGTACTTACCTAAATGGTTAAAAAATACACATAATTACTACACCTTGTATACATATATGAAATTGTGTAATGAACAAGACAAATGAAATGTTAAACATTAAAAAAACAATATCGTTATAAAAATATACCTGGAACAATCATTGCCAACATTGTGTGCTCTCTCTTTATTGACATCCAAGGAAGAAGGTTATTGTTTATAACAAAAACAGGCCACAATGAGTAGATAGACCTGAGCTCACCAAATGGATTTACACCATCAACTGCCAATGAAATCCTAACATTACGAGGTTCTTCTTTAAAAATTGGCCATCTTTCTTTGATATTTTTATATAAAGAACCATCTGCAGGCATTCGAAGAACATCATCTTCACTTCTATTTCGTGCATGGTAATCCATAAATTGTGCTATGTTCTGACATCTAAATAGTCGTTGCAGACGTGGAATTATGGGAATATAACGAAGAACCTTGTGAGGCACCTTTTTTGTTAACTGATCAGTTCAATATATACTGATTTGACATTGTGGGAAATTCGATTTAGATGCATATTGTCCATAATATATTATGTGATCATTGGGGCATGCATCAATAGCCTGATATTCCATTCCAATTTCTTTTAGAATGGCAGATAATTGTCGGTATGTGCGAGACATGAATTTTTTTTTCGGGGAATCCATCAGGAGCTATACGAGTGGCTAGCTATATTAGCAGATACACATTTTGAGGTCTGATATAGAGATCCCATGGTTTGGATGTCAGAGCTAATCAAGAAGGTCAAAAGAGTTGATAACACCGTATCACGAGCAGTAGATCACTAGTTTGATAACACCATTGGAGGGTACATCACTGAGTTTGTTGTTGACAGAGTAGAGTCATACAACCAAGATGAGAGATATTTCTTTAAGGGAACCAGAGGAAAATTTTTACAATTCCTGAAGTTGAGACTCAAGATGCTATTGCATGAGAAGAACATCTTGAAGATACAATAGATTGGTCGGATCTAGAAAGGCTAATGTTAAAGAATTCAGACAACGAAAGTGACTTAGAAGCTGGACATACACGCAATGGGAGAGTGTTCAAAGAATTTCACCTTGCAAACCTATTCAAGCAGAACTACATGGATGAAGGTTTCTATAGTGGAGAAGAGGCAGATCTGACAGACGAGGAGCATTCAGAACCTGCTGGGACAGAGGAAGGGAAAGCTAAAGAGCTTTGCCGAGAAGAATATGAGACTTCAGAAACTGCGTAGACCATTGAAGTAAGTACCGTTATCCCTCCTGTTGATTCAGTAGTATTAATTAATCAGAGTAATCCCAGCCACCAGAGTGCCCAGATCACTGTCACTAGTAATCCACCACATACTCAGTCAGGGACCCTAGGAATATCTATGGTGGATGAGATGAGACTTCCTATTTTTAGGGGAGATGGATCTGAAGATCCTGACCAACACTGGTTCCTATGTGAAGATGTATGGAATATTAAGAATGTCACGGACGAAGTTGTTAAAAGAACCCAGTTTAGTACCACTCTAAGGGATCGCGCACTGAGCTGGTACATGAATCTTGTTCAAGGACTTGCATAGCCTAAGCCACTGAATCATATTAAGAATGTGTTGATTGTAAAGTTCAAGAAATCCAAGTCGGAGTCACAGTGTATTACAGAACTGAAGGAGATCAAGCAGAAGGTGGCCAAACCTATTTGGGAATTCGATTAGAGATTCAAAACCTTAACATGCTGATTGACTTTTCAGATCCCATATGAACAAAACAAAGAATGGTTCATTGCTGCCCTCTTATCACACATCAGAGTTCCTCTAATGCAACATAATATTTATTCACAGTCTGAGGCACTGGAGATCACCATGAAGTTAGAATCAACCCCTATGGGAGAATCCAACTCAGGTATGAGTCAGATCTTGAGTCAACTAACTAGTTTGTCTTTGCAGGTCGAAGATATGAAGAAAGACAAGGGAAAAGATAAAAGAGAAGACATATGGTGTGTCTGATGCATATTAGAAGGCCATGATAAGGAACACTGTCCCCTATTAAATGAATACTTGGATTTTGGAGCTCCGATCCCTTTGAAGAAAGTGACCTTACCCTGGTGCGAGGTATGCAGAAATAGGTTTCGCCCTGGTGAGTGCTATTACATGCAAAAGTATGTTCAGACATCCACAAATTTGTATTGTAGGTTTTGTAAGTCTGTGGGACATGAAGATAGGGATTGTAGGGCTTATGATATCATGCATGAAAGGTCAAGAGACATATATAATATTCAAGGAGAAGTACCGCAAGAAGGAAACACTACGCAGTATAACTCCCCTGGGAAAGGAAACTTTAATCCTCGCGGTGGATTCAGAGGATGAGGATAAGGACGAAGAATGGGTTGAGGCCAATGAAAGATAATCTGTTATAACTGCGCACAACCAGGACACCTTGAAAGGGATTGCCAGAACCCTTATACCAGTTGCAGCTACTGTAGCTCTTTTGAACATGTTATAGAAGATTGTCCTGTGCTACTAGCTAAGCTTCAAGAAAGATGAGGACCTCAGCAGAACCCACAAGTGCAACTGATATATGCTGAACCTTGCATAGAATACCCTAGAGTGGATGTTATAAACAAAGGAGGCGTTGTTATAGGATAAGACAGACTGACCCAAGGGAAGATTACCGAAGACTCAGGAATCAAGAAAGCTATAGAGACAACACAAATGTTTGATGCAAAGAAAGAAAGAAAAATGTTCGAGGAGGCAAGAAAAGAATTCAGAGGAGACCAAGGTTCCTCATCGAAGACAAGACCACAAGTAAGAGAATATGGAATGCCTCTGGCATTTGATCAGTCTGCTTCGCCAAAAGAAGAAAAAGAGGTAATCAATCTCATGGAATTCCTATATACTTGTATTAAGTTGATTTAGGATGAGAGCACTGTACAAGAGTTACAAAATTTAATCAGACAATATGAGCTAGGAAATATAGACCCCTTGCTGAATAGGGAAGTACAACAAATCGGTAATAAGAGAAGGACTAATAAGGAATTACATTTGAATGCTCAAATAGGAGAGTATGAGATAGATTATGTAGTCCTCGACTTAGGGTCGGAGGTAAATGTCATGACGAAGCAAACCTGGGCACTGATGGGAAAACCAAAGTTGATCTATTCCCCTATTAGGCTCAGGATGGCCAATCAACAAGCTATCATCTCCTTTGGTAGGCTGGAGCATGTCCCTGTGGACATCGATGGAGTAAGAACATTTGCATATTTTGAGGTAATTGAGATAGTTGATGACAACTGCCCTTACCCTGCGCTGTTAGGAATTGATTGGGCCTTCAATAATTCCACTGTGGTTGATTTAAAGAAGAGACATATGAATTTTGAAAAAGATGGCCTTAGGGTCATTGCACCCTTAGATCCAAATTAAGGTCAACGATACACAGAGCCCATCAGAGAAGAATACCATGCATATGAACTGGAAAACATATACAAATTAACAACCAGACAACAAGATTACATTAATCCCACGACCGATGGAAACTTAAGTTGGCGAAGTGACAACGTATTCTAATCCAACTCAGAAGAAGCACTGGAGAATTGACATAATAAAATGTATAAAGTATCTAAAAGAAGATGCGCTAGACTAACCGGAGAATTTCGCTGGATCAACACAACAATATGTAACTTACCCACCTTTGTTGGTCTAAATACTTTAGAAACCTTCTTGTTGGACTTTGAAGAGAGTGTACCAATGCAACAAAGATTGTTGGCGATGGATGATGACCTGAGAGAAATCCCAACAAGATGGTGGGGGGAACACAAAAGTAACATTACAGATTGGATATAGTGTCGTACCTTGTGTTGGGGCTCAGAAATGTCCTATTTTCATCCACCTTTCCCTTCATCATTATCCACATTTCATCACCCCATTAACCTTTCACGATATCATTTCCATAAATATACTTGGGTTTCACCTTATGATTCTCCACTTTATTCATTTTAGTATTTAAAAGGAATTTGTGATTAAATGTTAGAAAATTGACATGTTTTCATATATATCTCAAATATGTGTGAGATTTGTAATGTGTAGGAATATGTGAAGGATTAATTCAAAGGACTTCTCAAATACTTCCTCCACCATTTCAATATTTGAGGAGATAATTCAAGCCCATTCCAAGGAGAAGATCATGGAGTTTTGGTTGGAATTTCTTATCCAAGATATATGAGAGATATGTGTGAGGATTTGAAGGGATTATATTTTGTAATAATGGGAAATAGGTTGAGAGAAAAGTGGATTTGTAATAATGAGATGGTTATCTTATCTTCAAGGCTCTCATGTATAAAATAGAGTGCTCTCTCTTCATGAGGATTCAAGTAGAAGAGGAAATAGGATGGAGTTAGATTATGTATTTAGAATTAGAGTAGTCATTAATGGTAGTATTTGGATTCGAAAGAGAAAGGGATTCTTAGATTTGATTCATGGTTTTGGTTTTCATGCTTTCATTATTATTTTATGAAGATTGATTTGATTATTGAATGTAAGATTGCTTTATTAGTGAGAGCTACCATATGTTGTTATGCCATTCAACTCTTCACTTGTTGTATCTGCTTTTCCTTCATGTAGTTCTCCATTTCTAGATTAATTTCCTTTACGCAATTTCCCATTCTTAGAGTAATTTCATTTACGCAACTAGATTGATTCAATTCCAGTCGTGTGTTATATTAATGATTCTATTTTAGTCGTGTGTTAGATTAATGATTCAAATTCAGTTGTAGCTTAAACATTAGATTAGATTAGTCTCGCTTCAATCTTGCATATACTTTGCGTGTGTTTCGTCAGTTTATGAACCCCGGGTTGAAAAATTAGATAGTTGGGCAAGTACTACAACTCAATTAATACAACATTATTTTGGCCCAATATAACGACTGTCGTTCCCTTGTCACAATTGTTGTTCCTTTTGCTGTTCATTTGAACAAAATGATTGCTGTTCCTTTTGTTACGGTTGTCGTTCCTTTTGCTGTTCATTTGAATGGAATGATTGCTATTCCTTTTGTTACGATTGCTGTCCCTTTGCAGGGGTCACATCTCTAGAGGACAGGTATTGAAAACATAAGGTAAGAACCTACATAGGAAATAAGTAAAACACTTGTGCCAACACCTACCTTTGGATGATGCATAGAGGTTATATTTTAAGACATCTTTAGAGCCCAACACCTTGATGACAACGTGGTTCTTAGCACAAGTAGAAGGCTGTGAAGTTCGCTACACAGGTCAAAGTTGTCCAAAGGACCATGTGCGAAGCTGTGAGGAATCCTGGAGAAATGTACCTCAAGAACAATGGGTACACAAATTCATCAACACACTGGACACAACACATATCAACTGGTACCTTCAAGCAGAGCTGCGCCTCATCACTACATATTGGAAATGTATGATTCTGAATTTTGTAACTAACTTCTTATTTGAAAGTCAATATCCTTCAGTAGATCAAGCACTACAGATTGTGAGACAGAAAGCATTCAAGGATGCATCTAGCCTTCCTTTGGAACAAGAAGAGGACAAATGGACTGCGCCTCTCCAGAAACTACAAGGCCGTTACAACATCAACGCTGATGAAGACGATGATCCGAGGAAGGTAAAAATTTTAGAAAAAGAAGGTCATAGAGATGTAGAAGGACTAGGATTTTAGTTACCATTTATTGGACAATCGATCAATATTAAGAAGGTCAATATTGGAACAGAACAGACCCCAAAGCTTGCTAATGTCGGAGATTATTGGGATGCTTCTACCATTGACAAAATTACAGAGTTACTGCATGAATATCATGACTTGTTTCCAACCAAGTTCACTGATATGAAGGGCATTAAAGGGCCTATGAGAGAGATGAGGATTCATTTAAATCCATATGATAGACCAGTCAAACAAAGAACATACAAACTGAACCCTAAATATAAGGAAAAAGTGAAAATTGAGCTGGACAGAATGTTGGAAGAAGGGATCATAGAACCTGTCGAAGAGTTAGAATGGATTAGCCCTATGGTGGTACAAGACAAGAAGACAGGAGAGATCAGGATATGCGTAGATCTCAGGAAGCTGAATGATGCTTGTTTACATGACCCCTTCCCTACACCATTCACTGACGAAGTGTTAGATAATGTGGGAGGCTAGGAAGTATATTCTTTTACAGATGTATTTTCAGTTTACCATCAAATCCAGATTGCCAAGGAAGATCGCCACAAGACCACATTTTCAATAGAATGGGGGTCATATCAGTATATAGTGACACCATTTGGATTAAAGAATGCCCCAACCATATTTTCCAGGGTGGTGGTCGAAGCATTCAAGGAGTTTCTGCATAAATTTCTAGAAGCATATTTTGATGATTGGACTGTTTTTAGTTTATTGAAGAATCATATTGAATGTCTAAGGATAATGTTGGATAAATGAAGGCAATGTCAAATTTCCTTGAACCTAAAGAAATGTATTTTATTTTAACCATTTGGAGTGCTGTTAGGTCATATCGTATGCAAGCAAGGATTGCTGGTAGATCCATCCAAAATTGCCATTATAGTTGATCTACCCCCTCCTACTTCAGTCAAACAGCTGCGCATTGCGTTGGGACACACATGAAACTACAAAAAATTCATTAAAGGATGTTCTCAGATCACAACACCCATGGATAAGATGTTGAATAAATATTGTTAGTTTAGTTGGACAGAAGAATGCCAACAGAGCTTCGACACACTGAAACAAAAAATGGGTACTGCGCCTATTCTGGTTTTCCCAGACTGGACCAAGGAATTTCATGTGCATGTCGATGTGTCTTCCATTTATTTAGGAGCTGTGTTAGAAAAACTTGGAGGAGGAGATATTGACCACCCGTTAGCCTTTTCTAGCAGGAAGCTATCAACTGCTGAGATTAATTACACCACCACTACGCGAGAAGGGTTAGCCATGGTGTATGCATGGCATAAATTTCTCCACTACTTGTTGGGAAGACACTTTAAAATGTTTACTGATCACTCCACACTGAAATACCTAGTCAACAAGCCAGTGTTGGGGGGAAAGATATGAAGATGGCTTCTACTATTTCAGGAATATGATTTTGAGATCATAGTAAAGCCAAGGAGAATGAACAAAGGTTCTGATCACTTGTCAAGGTTGGAACATGGTGAAGAGCTGACCAGTTTGGAGGATGCACTACCAGATGCACAAATACTAGCCATTAGAAAGATCGATGACCACTTTGCAGAGATAGTCCAGTTCCTATCAATAGGAATGGCACCTAGTGAGTACACAATTCCTCACAAGAAACAACTAGTAGTGCGCACTGCAAATTTCTCACTTATAGCTGGACATCTATACAAGATGGGACCTGATGAGATATTAAGAAGATGTGTTATGGAGGAAAAATGACCATTGATCCTCGCAGAAGCTCATGAAGGCATCGCAGGAGGAAATTATGCAGGAAAAGCCATTGCGCAGAAGGTTCTTAGAGCTGACCTTTGGTGGCCTACCTTACATAGAGATGCTAAAGACTATTCCAGAGCTTGCGATGTATACCAAAGAGTTTGGAAACCTTCTAGAAGAGATGAAATGCCACTAGCACTACAAATGACCCTAAAATCATTTGAGAAATGGGCCATTGACTTCATTGGACCTATAAAACCACCAGGAAAGTGTATAGGAGCAAGGTACATAATTATAGAAACATAATACTTGACCAGATGGGCTGAAGCAAGAGAATTTAAGGACTGTAGTGCAACTACGACTGCGCACTTCATATTTGATGACATCATAACCAGATTTGGATGCCCAAAGATCCTTATGAGTGATAAAGGTGCACATTTCATCAATAAGACACTTGAAGCCCTGACTAAATAATTTGCAGTCCACCATCAGAAGAGCACACCATACCATCCACAAGAAAATGGGAAAGTTGAGGCATTCAACAAGATCTTGGAAACAACGCTCACGAAGATTTGTAGTGTGAACAGGGATGATTGGGATCTAAGAGTACCAACAATATTATGGGCCTATAGAACCACTTGTAAGAAGCTGACAATGCAGACACCTTTTAAGTTGGTATATGGTCTTGAAGCTGTTGTTCCAATGGAATATCTGGTACCAAGCCTAAGAATTTCTCCCTTTATAGATATGGATGACTCTGGCGTTGTCCAAGAGAGGCTTGCACAATTGGTTGAATTGGAGGAAGACATATTTATTGTAGGATTCCATCAACAGGTTCAGAAGGAAAGAGAGAAGGCCTATCATGACAGACACATCAAGAAGAAGGCATTTAGATAAGGTGATCTAGTCCTGATATATGATAGTAAGTTCATTAAACATCCTGGGAAGTTCATAATGCATTGGATAGGGCCATATGAGATCACTTATGTTACAAAGGGAGGATATGCGCAATTGAAGACTTTGAATGGGGAGTGGAAGGAAGGATTAGTGAATGGGAGCTGGTTGAAATTGTACTATGACAACCAGCTGCCCCGAAGTTCTCAGTACACAAAAGAAGAAAAGGGTCTAGGTACCAGGTGCAATTGAAACTGGGTACCAGACAAAGAAAAGACAGTCTGCACAAGGAGGAAAAGGAGGCATAAAGCAGAAAGTAGGGGCTGCACTGCGTAGTCTGAAATCGAAGTAAAACAAGAAGATGATATCTGAAGTGCCTCGGGACGAGTCACAAGTGAGTGTTGGGGGCCTATTGGCCCTTGGTTATGGAAGCAAGTGAAGACCAATGAAGAAAAAGGAGAATACAAACTTCGCGGAAGACACAGTGACTGTTACTGGGTCGAAGTGAGCAAAAAAGATGAAAATATGGAGCGAAGAAAGTCGTTGGATGAGGAGATTGAGGATGACAGACCAAAAATAAAGAAGGATCATGGACAACTCAGCAAGTGGAAAAATCCACCATTAGATGCTTTGGAGCACCGCGCGAGAAGGAAGGAAAGACAGGCTGGCGAAGCCCTGAAAATATGGGTCAAGTTGACCTAGGGTTTTAGACACCTAAGGTTTTGGTATCTAGTGTTTTGGACACCTAGGTTTCGGCCTAAGGATGTCAATGAGCTATTGTAATGTATAAATAAAGGTCATGAGGACCTAGTTTGGGTTGGTACAATATTGTTGTCTATATAGTGGTATTGTTGTCGTGAGAGATTATTGTTGTGTGAGGAAGAAGTGTTGAGTGTGAGATCCTTCTGGTATTGTAATATCTTCAGCTGGGTGTGAAGATCAACCTTGCAACTGGGTGCGTAGGGAGGGGAGAGAAAGAGAGGAGAAGAAAGAGGATCTGCTAGCTAAGAGCACAGACAAGAACTGTATGCTTCGTCTTAATATATTATAAAGCACAGTTCTATGGACATATCCCTAGAGAGAGGGTGAACCACGTATATTTTGTGTTGCGTGTGATTGGTACTCTGTCTCTGTCATTGATATATCGTGATTGAATTACTGTTTAGATCTGATAAGTAGATGTGCAGAGTAGATCCTAGATGATAAGTGATATATGAATGTTGTGTTGTTCTTGTATTAGATCCACTTGATATTCCCCTTGGTTGTAGACATCTCTATCCTGCAACCCCCTCATAACTGCTTTGGGTGAGATTGCATCTGCTTCGCAGGTGTTGCCGAGAGGGAAAATAGTTAGGGCTTGTTGGTGCGCTCTTGGAGCTGAACCCTAAGTCTGCCCCTGTGCCAACAACCTGTAATCAACCTGTAACATAAACAAGTGCATCAACCATGCACCAACCTGTACCAAACAACCTATAATCAACCTGTACCATAAACAAGTGCATAAACCATGAACCAACCTGTACAAAAAAACCTATAATCAACCTGTACCATAAACAAGTGCATCAACCATGCACCAACTTGTAGCTCAACCTGTACAATGAACAAGTGCATCAACCATGCACCAAACCTGTACAAATAACCTGTCACAACAACCTGTCACAACAACCTATCACAACAACCTCTCTCATCAATTTTTTCAATCAAATCAGATCTAATCACCAAGACAACTCTCAAATATGTGCATCAACCATGTATAACACAACAACTCATAATCGTCACCAAGATCAATATGTGCTTCTAATAATACAAGTATGCTACATCATCCATAAACCACGTGTCAACAATACTACTAAAAAGTGCCTCCAACCATGTACCAAGTGTGTACCAATCATGTATCAACTACTCATCAACTATGACTCATCAATATCTACCAACATCATCAACTATACACCTCACGTATGTGCCAACTCATCAACTACTTGTCTCAACCATGTACCCGACATGTACCTCAACCAAATTCCCTCATCAATTTCATCATCCAAATATGATTTGTAACTCTGTAATATACCTGGTGTATATGATCACATACTTGCAAAACTTCCTTAACTTTAACAACAAGAGACTAGCATTTTCATCAAACATTTCCTTAGTATCACATGACTAGTTTTGGATTAGTCAACAACCCTAACTTTAAATAATCACAACTTTGTACCTGTAATGAATAAATATATGAAACTGATATACAATGTTCTTCAATGTTCTTTATGCAATTCCCCCAGGTGTCACTACTTGGAACCTCTCAGAAAATGAGTTATAGAAAAATGGCATACCTTGCTGAATTTTGGCTTATTCTAGAGAGCGACCTTGTAGAGCGTGACCCGCACAGAATATTTGTTGAATCTATCAGAAAATGTTACACAGTATACTAAAGGATGTAATATAACCAACACATTTGGTATTACTGAATTTGGATCTGTTATGAATAATTTATGACGTTTTTACCTCAAACACCATTTTTAGACTAGTTTCAGAACTAGCCACAAACCCTATTTTCCACTGAGTGTAACTCCCAAAATACAACGACCCACAAGATGAATTTTTTACCACAGATACTTGGATATGTTTCCTCAATGGAATAGAAATTTAATGGTCTATATAATTCTAGAAAAAAAATTATTGCGAAAATGGTGAGATGACATGTAAATAACATACCTTAGAAAGCATCATGAAAAGAATTTATCCTTCCTTCAATTCCGGCCGTCTTTTCTTCACCTTCCCTCAGAAATTTGTCTTAGATATACTTTGGTTACCTCAGACACCTATAGATATTAAATATTCTCAAGTGTGTTCTATAATGAGAGAGACTTGCCTCTTATTTATACTCTCCAAGTAGCTTCCTTAAAAACATCTTCTAGGTCACTTTGCCCACTTTCCTTATTTTAGGGTTAAACCACTTCTAATTTCTCCATTAAATTTATTATTTAAATAATTTATTTTGTATTCACTTTGAATTATAGTACACTCATCACTTCACTTTATTATTTACCTTCTAAAATCTCTTAAACAACTTTGACTACTTTGACCTTTTGGGGCTTCTAGATGACAAATGAGGGTCCTCCAACTTCGTAAGGCCATAACTCTCAAACCGTAGGAGTTATTTGACGTTCCACATAAGACCAAAAATTGAATGACATGTACTATCCATATAGAATAGTATTACCTGCAAATATATCAAAACTCGTACCATTATCCATCAAACAAACTTGGGTCCATTACCCAAACCTGGGTTCTCCAACTTCTCATGGCCATAACTCTCTAACCGTGAGGAGTTATGTGACGTTCCACATACCACCAAAAATGGCATGACATGAACTATCCATATAGGATAGTTTCACTGACAAATTCACTGACCTTCATCTCATTATTTCACAAATAAGCATGGCTTCTCTAACCATACTTCTAGGATAAATCAATCCGCAAAGCGTCTTCCCGTGAGGGATTTCACCATAAGGGGACCACTTTGGAGTTCATCCATTTGTACTTATTATCAAACATGACAAGACAATAATGAGTCATCTTTACATCAAACAAACTTGGGTCCATTACCCAAACCTTTGTGCTACCGGACTTTCTCAAAGGGTTGACATCAATCTACAATATTACTCTCCAATATTTGACATCAATTACAACCAAAAATCCATACCAACTATCCATCAAGCTAAGCCAACTGTCTGAAATATATGTGCATCTGAAATATGTCAAATATGGAATCTCAAATTTAATTTAAAACAAAGAAATATTATGTTTGTCATCATTATCATGAGTTAGTATCATCATCTTTTGTTTTGTGATGATATTACTATTATCATTGGCATGATTTAGTAGCAATGTAGAATATTATTTAGCAACAAAGTTAGAGAATGTGTACAATCTAGATTTATGATCTACCTCACCTACAACAATTTTGGAGTTGTCTTCCATGTCAAATATTGTCACAAAATCTGGTGTGAATTCCGCCCTTTTCTTTGTTCCTATATGTGTGATTTGGTACAAAGAGAGTAGATTTATAGAGAGTTTCTAAATGTGCAAGACATTCTCAAAACTTCCATTTCCAAGAGCCACTCTCCCTTGTCCAGAGACTTCTATTGGAGAGCCATCTCCCATGGTGATGGGAGGACCCGTGCATGTTTTTAGAGATGAAAGGACATATTTTGTGGATGCCATGTGGTGTGATACTCATAAATCAATGATACATGGATATGGAGAATAATTAATTGCAATTAAATCATACACATTACCTCGAGTTTCTGGTGTTTTTTCTCCCACTTTCTTCTTGTCATTTTTAAGAATGCAGTCCCCAACATTTTTCTGCTAGAGTGTTTGTGTCATAAGGTCAATGGTTTTCTTCATGAAAGAGGATTCAGGATGGTAACCATTCTTGAAATAAATGTACTTTGATTTCCCTTTCTTTCCCTTTCCTGCTTTAGAGTTGGAAGATTCATCGGAAGGTTTGAATTTGCCTCCCTTTCTTGGATCTAACTCCTTCTTTCTCTTTCCTTTCTATTTGGATTTTGAGTTGTATTTGTTTCTCTCATGCACAATAAGTGCATGCAATTTGGAGCTCTTGATTGTTCCCATATTGATGATATTGTCTTTCTCATGCGTCAAGGACTCAATGAATACGTCCAATGTGAGGATTGTCCAAGTTGCACCTGATGTAATCCTTACTATATGAAATGTGGAGACAAAGACAACGTATTATGGACCCAAATTTGATAAAATAGAAAGAATCAACTATTTTTCTTGCTTTGATTTATCGATCCATCATCCTTTTAGTTGAAGTAGTAAGGATTTGAACTTCATGAAGAAGTCCTTGTTGAAAAGTCAACAAGAAATGTGTGTCTAATTTATTTTTCCCTTAAATAAATTGGACAATAAATATTAATCTATTATCTCATAATTACTTGAAATAGTTAACTGAAATGGAAAATTAGTTATCTATAGGAAATTCGAGTTCAAAGGTTGACTTGTGGGACATGGAAGTCGAATTAGTTGTAACTAAGTGACTTGAAGTTGTAACAAATTTATAAGTGTAGTTATGTGAGTTGTAAAGTAGTTTAACTTAGTTAAGTGAGTTAAGCTCAGTTGTACTAGTTGTAACTGAACTTACACTAGTTAGAGATCAGTGAATTAATTATTAATTAATTCACAATCAATGAAATCACATGCAACTGAAGATTTACCACTGTTAACTACATGCATGTCAGATCCAGTGGAGACCCAGTTGAGATAACAGGTGAAAGGGACAATTTGGCTATCAGTCGTGATTTGAGTGAAGTGCACTCATGCAATCACACACACAGTGGATGTGCCCATGAGAAATTCACATCCTAGGCAAGAGGAATTCGAATTCATTGCAGGGATTTCCATCAACAGGGATTTCACAAAGGAGGTAGGCTGTCTGGAGGCAGAGAATTGGGATATGTATTTGTTGATTTTTGTATGACAGTGTGAGACAATTTTTATTGTAATAAGAGCTCTTGGATTAGAGTTTTGTATGAGATTGTTTCATGATCCATGATATACATAATATATGATAGTGGGGTTTTATCTTTATGTTTTCCCACTAAAACATATGTGTTATGTGTGATTGATCTTTCTTCTTGATATTTCAATTGGCGATTGTGTTTTAAATTCCGCAAGAATATTTGTAGAAGTGATTCTGTATTTAATAGTGGCATATAATTGTTAGATCAGGAGAATCCATGCAATACATAACTTTTATTGAAATTTCTACAGTCCTGGATATTCCAAAAAATTCTTGGATCTAATGAGTTTAACTCACACTCGAGCATGTGGCCACGCATCTCATCATGTTTTCCAAAGAGACCTTCCAGAGTAATCCAAACCTCGTTAGGAGTAGAGGAAGATTCAACATGAAAAAATAATTCGAGAGAGATGGACATGTAAAGGAGACTGAAGGCCTCATCCACGAGGTTGAATTATTCAGTTTTATCGATTGTAGATGTGGGTTCAGTTTCTGGTGCCATGTTTATTCAATATAAGCCTCTACCTCTCAGTAGAAGTAGGATATTTGGCTTCCAATATTGTATGGCGTAAGAAATGTTGAAAGCAAAAATTCCATTCTTTGTAGTTGCTTCAATATTCTATACCTACAAATGATTGTTTGTGTTCCTTCTTCCCAACACCTATGGACTTTGATACCATGTGAAATTGGGTTGAAACCTGCACGGATAATCTAGCTAGAAGAAATGAACAACAAACTTGTAAAGTTGAGAGAATAATTGGATAAACAATGAAAGAATTGTATTAACCAAAAATCCACACAATGAGAGAATGCCAAATTACAATTGATATACTCTGCATGGATAAACTAATAAACCATAGTAGTGATATAGAGAGATGTGGACACACGGTGACAGAAACAAGAGTGATCTACCACATATTCCTAGTTAATAGGCCATGCAATCATCATTTAACTTGCTCACACAAGTGGAGTGGAGGGAATTCCATGCATGCACATGAGGTGCACCCTCCTAGCCTCATGCATTTCAAGTGTGTCCTCTTGGTGATGATCCCAGAGTGAGTGTGCCCTCCTAGTGATGATCCCAAGGTGAGCATGCAACACTTGGTGATAATATCGAGGTTTCCATGTGAGACTTGACTCCACTATTCTAACTGAAGTACAAATGAGAAATGACTAAAGAGGATGTGGTACCCTCATCTAGGGGAGAATATCTCAGACCAATGGCACCCTCAATATAGACTAATAAACCTAGGAAAATAAATATTAGGTGGTTGTGTAATATCTCCAATAAAAACACATAATAAATCAACATTCATATTATATTCTAGTCACAAGATCCATTTTCAATTTAGACTCATAACACATAAAAATAATTTTCAAAGTAGGATCAAAACACATGACATTCTCTTATCATAAAAACATATCAAATTGGTTGAAATTTGACTAAATAAAATTTCCTATATGATTTTACTAACTTCATATTTTCCATGTAATCTTGCACTAAAACACCTTGTAAAAAAAATCCCAGCTAATTTGCTAACTTTAATCATCACAACTACTTGCATGCTACTAATTTCTAACCTGCTTAGAGATAAAATGTAGAGGTGATTTAAAAAACAATTCAATATACAATTGATCACCCAATCAAAGTGTGAAACTCATTTAGCCTACTACACTTGGTATACAATAAAATTTAACAAATTTTATGGAACCTAATCATCCCCCTCAATACAAAATATAGCTATAAAGAAACTGTTTGTTTGAAGCACTACCTAGAATAGCAAACTCAATAATCTTTGCCTAAACATGTTTAAAACATTCAATGGATTATTTTAGTGCATCCGCATTAGAATCTTTTGAGCATGGATCTCCCCATTTTCCAACATGACATGCAATTAAAGTGAATAATCTATATAAGATAAAGATAATAAGCTATCTCACAAAACATTAAAAATAAATATAGCACCATTTTCGACTTTACAAAATGTCCACATAATATTAATTATCTCCTTTATCTAACCATGATTCATAGATTGTATCTCCATTCATGTTCACCTATTAAATGTAGAAACATTCACCTCATCATATTCTTTCAAGGTATTCTTCACATCCTCTAGAATCAAGTGTGTGTTAGTAACCAATACCACTTAAGGTTTCACATTATTCTTTGATCAAAGAATAAAGTTCATTAAGGAATTTATGAATATAGATATAATCCTAGAGGATACTAGTAATTATATTTTAGTATTGTCATCAAAATATAATTGCATTAGAGGAATGATAGTCTCATACCAATATGTCTCTGGTCTCCTATGATGAATGCATGGGAACCTATTACCTAGTGCATATAATTTTTTTTTCTCTCTGCTTAGCTATGCAGAGCTCATTTCCCTTTCCGAATACCAATAAGTGTTTTCAAAGAAAATATAAAATAAGCATAGTAGATTCGAAAAAGTGAAGATGATTAACTCATGACACATAGTGAAAGGAAATAATCTTTCCTTGAATCATCAAATAAATAAAGAAAACAATAATAATTGTGGAAAATGCATCAAAATCCTAGAGCATAACCAAAACCATATATTAATCATAATACCATATGTTTCTCAAATAAACATGATAAAATATGAACAAAAGTTTTTTGTACTCAACAAAGGTCTTTAACTTTAACCCAAACCATTGAATCAATGGAAATTAGATGAAGCCAATCAATCTACAACAAAGGGTTCGGTTAAGAATCAAATGAGAATTAGAGGCATTCAAGGGACTAACACAATCTTTAACCAAAATAAGCCTAAACTTCCAAACTCAACAAAATGCTCCAAACATAAGCAACAAACACACCATTAAAATTTTCCAAGATATCAGAGCTAGACATCAAGGCGATTTTATGTACTTGAATGAGCCCATTATTGCATAGTAGAAGTGTTTTCAAATTAGATATTTATCCTTTAATACAACAAAACTATCTATGTGAAGAGATAGGTCATGAATTCATCAAATTCCAACTTAATTTCTTATCACATACAAAAAAGAAACAATGTAATATTTAAATATCAAAACGCCAATATTAAATAACTTGCATCAAGGAAATGTAGATTCAATGTTACCTAAAATGAAAATACAAATTGATATATATTAATCTTGCTTCCATGAAGAATTTCCAACCTACTCCAAAAATAGAGAAACAATGAATTCAAACAAATAACAAGAATCATAGAATATGTGTTATTCCATTCATTATTTCTTGCACCGCCAATGGAACACCAAAATAATAGTCCCCTCATGCATATTGGATTAGATAGAATCTTGGGGTATATCAATTCAGTAGTTCTCATCTTGGTCCTCATTTTCTACATTTTGAACATGCTCTTATCTAGATGGACTATCATTATGAGACTCCAAAAAATTGTGTTTCATATCAAGTTCATTAGAGAAACTTGTTGTATTGTTTTCTCCCCTTCTATCAAAATCTAATAACTAAAGATATAGTTCTCTTTTATATGGAAAATTTTTAAACTCATACTATGTTACATATAATCTTAAACATTGTTGACGGGCGAAATTGACCGTCCGTCAACTGGGAGAGTGGAACCGGTCCGGGGTTGTCTAAATAACCCAAGCCGTTTGGAATGGACCACCCTGACGAGTTTAATGACTCCGTTGGCCGCTCTAAGGTCTCCTATGAAAACCGAAGAGAAATGATCTGAGCTAAGAAATCTTACTAAACTAAATAAAACAAACTAAACTATAACTGAATAAAAGAAACTAACTAAAATAAAGGAAACTAGAAACTAATAAAGTAAACTAAACTAACTACACTAATCTAACTATAAACTACTAACTATTATATATACAAGATACTAATTATGATTATAATAACTCAAATCAACTATCTAATTATCAGCTATAATATTCCTTATTCACAAATGTACACTATGGACAACCTACAGATTTGATTAAAACCTGCAAAAATCATATGTATTCTGCCCTAAGACAACCATGGATCTCTTTTTGATTTTTGTATTTTATGAAAAATAAATACAAACTGCTGAAATTAAACAATCTAATATATATTACTGAAATTAAACAATGTAATATAAATCTAACTAAACTATCATTTATATTAAACTACTTAACATAAACAATAAATAAAAGACTAATTGACCTGGAAATGCTCCAAGTCTGCCCTGTGTAGGATGACTTCTTACGCTGTTTGGAGGAAGAAATTCACACCATTTAGTCTTTAAGCTTCTCGTAAATGATCAGCTATGCTGCTCCTTGAAGTGTTTTTACAGGACAAACAAGACATAAAAGAAAATCATAACAATCTTCTGATGATAAATCTCTGCAA
>ML808822.1:0-41865 GCA_009831015.1 Picea engelmannii
AGAGAGAGAGAGAGAGAGAGAGAGAGAGAGAGAGAGAGAGAGAGAGAGAGATTTATTGTTAAATATAAAAACAGGAACAAATGAACATATTTATATTTAAAGAAATAGAAGAACAAATTTATATTTAAAGGAACAGAAGAACAAGATTTATATAAGAACATGAACATGATTTATATAAGAACAGGAACAAGACTTATATAAGAACAGAAGAACATGATTTATATAAGAACATGAACATATGAACAGATTTATATTTAAAGGAACATAAAAAAAGATTTATATTTAAAAAAAAGAAAGAAATAGAAGAACATATTTATTTGTAATATATTTACAAATCTACAGTACAAATATACGAATTAATTACAAATCTACGAATTAAATTACACTACAAATCTATGAATTAAATTACATTACAAATCTACGAATTAAATTACAAATCTACAAATTAAATTACAAATCAAAATTAAATTAAAAATTAAAAATTAAAAATTAAATTACAAATTACAAATATCCACCCCAACCCCTACTCTTCACCCCAACCCCTACTCTTAACAACTATATGAAACTTATAAATTATACTCTTCACCCAACCCCTATTCCTCACAACTATCTGAAACTTTTTAAAAAGTTGCAAAGCAACTTGAAAAAAAAGGTTTTATATACTTATATAGTTGCATTTTGATCATCATATTCCATTATTGAATTTTGAAGCTACGTTGTTTAATAAATTTCATTGTTTACTTCAGTAGGTCCACCTATATCCTAAATTATTGAGAATCTTACTATACAAATATAAAAATGGAACATCATAATAAAGGTCTAACTTGTTCATTGATTTCTTGATGTTTGGGTGAAAATAATCATCTTACTGTTGAGATAATATTTATGTAATCATTATTTTAAAACAATGCCTGTCTATCTCATTCTAAATGCAGGAAATATTTCGTCTACCATTTGATTCCAGAACATCTTAAAGAAAATATTATCTATTAAATATTATTTTTTAATTTTTATTTTAAATTTTGTTGTGACATGGGCACAAGTGTCCAGCTTTGTGGCCAAGCCATGGGCACGCCAACAGGTTGGCCACAGGGCTGGTCCCCCACGGCCAAGTCATATCCGTCTAACTTGTTCATTGATTTCTTGATGTTTGGGTGAAAAGAATCAACTTAATGTTGAGATAATATTTATGTAATCATTATTTTAAAACAATGCATGTTTATCTCATTCTAAATGCAGGAAATATTTTGTCTACTGTTTGATTGCAGAAAATCTTAAAGAAAATATTATATATTAAATATTGTTTTTTAATTTTTATTTTAAATTTTGTTGTGACATGGCTGCGGGTGTCTAGCTCTATGGCCAAGCCGTGGGCACACCCTCGGCTTGGCCACAGGGTTGGCCCCCCATGACCAAGTCACAGTCTATGGGTTGTGACTTGGCCGCAGGGGGCCAGCCCTATGGCCAAGACTTTGGCGTGCCCACGACTTGGCCACATAGATGGACACCCGCGACCATGTCACAACCAAATTTAAATTAAAAATTAAAAAAAATAATTTAAATTTAAGTTTTAAATTACCTAAAACTTTAATGGAAATTCAAAAAAAAAACATACCTATAGATCCAACGCCCGTCCACTCGCCAACAAACCACAACAAACGACCGCAGTAGACAGCTCTGCCAACGACTATTGCTTCACACATGACAAACGACAAACGACCTATAGATCCAACATAAAATTTAAATTAAAAATTAAAAAAATTAATTTAAATTTAAGTTTTAAATTACATAAAAATTTAATGGAAATTAAAAAAAAATGCATACCTATAGATCCAACGCCCATCCGCACACCAAAAAACCTTGCCAACAACTCTGACAACTAACCACACCAACAGATCGCAACAAACGACCGCAACAAAAGAATGCTCAAATGACCGCTCAAACGGACGCAACAAATCAACAAACTACTCAATAGACCGTGCCAATGACCTCTCAAACAAATGACTCAATAGACATCACTATCACTATCTCTCACTAAGAGCTCAAAAGACCATACAGTTCCAATGTGCAGTAAATATATAAACATTTGTTTAGCCAAAAGATATTTCGGCTGAAAAGATATTTCGGTCGAAAAGATATTTTGATTGAAAGAATGTTTCAGACAAAATATACTTTCGACCGAAATATGTTTTCAACTGGAATATCTTTTGGCCAAAAAAATATTGTTGGATGAAAAAATCCATCCGGCTAAAATTCTACATGAAAAATTGACGGCGTCGTCACCGTACCATTCGATTTGATGTTCAATGGTTCGGACGAAAACCAGTTCGGCTGAAAGAAAATATCTTTCGGCCGAAAAAACATATTTCAGAATTTTGGAGATTTGATTGTTATGAAAGTGTAACCCAGCTCCATGAATTTACCCTTCTCAAAACTTCCTCCGATCTTGGGCTGAACCGCCTCTCCTTTTATTATGTCATTCATCAGATGTATTTATAATCAAAACAGTCCACCATTGCGAGCTGACCCTTGTCTTCTCTTGTTTGTCTTGTTCCTTCTGTTGGAAAGAAACTCTGGTCAGTATGGGCTTGCAGGAGAAACTGCCCTCTGTGGTACTTCAGGTTGACAGGTTTTTGTCTCTTTGACCAGACCCCCCATGCTTCCATTTAAGGGGGGAGTCGATTGTTCAACCACCAATCCTTCTTTCATTAACTGATTTCTCCTTTGGATTAGGAATCAGGATGAGGCTTAACGCCTAGTTTGTTTCCACGTGATGCTCTTGGATTGGGCCCTATATAAGCACATGATTGTGGAAGTTGCTAAGGGCGGTTTGGGTCCACACCGCTTCAACCATTGCAATTCACCACAAACTACCACGTACCTCTTTCGCTATACCATGGTTTCAATTGTCGGACCGATATAGAATTTTAATGTTCGAGCATGTTCTTTCCCCACAATGAAGTGTGGTCATTCATCTATTGCAATCTGCGATCTGGGAACACCCTACTATTTTAGTGCCCCCGCTAAAATTTATCTGTCTGCCAACTCCATAATGATTTTAATCATGTTTAGATATGGAGCCAATTTTGGCACTTGGGAGCTTTGAAGGATGAGCAAGATTATCTCTCAAGGGATGATCTCCCGAATCTGATGTGGTGGCTTGACATCATTGTGTTATCACAACTACTGATGGATGAGTGCCATGTGTCTTAGACACTTCGACACTTCGGGCTTCAGGGATTTTGGATTGTGAAGCATGAAAAAATCCTGGAGTGGTACGGGCGCCAAGTGACATGGCATCCTGAAATGAATGTTATGCATCATCGGCGGATAAGTGCCATGTGTTGAGTTGAAAAAAACTCGTGGAGTGGTAGGGATTGAAACGACGTGGAAGCCTGACATCACTTCGAGACTTCAGGATGCTCGGATGGAAATCTCCCAAAGTAACTTTCTCTCGGTTGACATGGAAACCTCTTGTTACTTCGACACTTCGGGCTTCAAATATTATGAACGCAGGCATGAACATCTCCCAAAGTGAATTTCTTTCGGTTAATGTGGCAGCCTCTCGCTACTTCGACACTTCGGGCTTCGGGATATTTTGAAGGCGGGTATGAATATCTCCCGAAGTAACTTTTTCCCGGTCGACGTGGCAACCTCTCGTTACTTCGACACTTTGGGCTTCGAGAGATTTTGAATGCGGGCATGAATATCTCCCGAAGTGACTTTCTCCCGGCTGATGTGGCAACCTCTCATTACTTTGGGACTTCGTAGCTTTTGTCTGATCATCAATCCTTGCGTGACTTTGAAACTATGAATACACAAGAGTTGTTAATCTAAACTTCACATAGGATCTCCTCCGTTGAAAATTGAACTTGCCTTCTTTCTTGTATTTCAAGCCCGAAATGGACTGCTCTGAACGTTGCATTTTTCTCATATTTTTTTCTTGTGCATACAAAGGACTTGACCACTCTCAATTTATCAACCAGAAGAGGAAAAAATTATAGGAAGGCATGCAAAAAAGAGAGAGACTCGACAAAGGTGTGGACCTAGGTCTTAACAACAACTACATATGACCCATGGCAACTTTATGTGCTAACACAAAGTGTTAGAATATTTTTCTCGTTTAACCATAGACAATGCTACACCATTGTCACCAAACCATAGCCACGCAACCACCCCTGAGCACCATAACCTTTGAAAGAAATAATGATTCATATAAGCCACACGGGAACAAGAAGATGACCAAGAGAGTGCACCTTCTCCAAGGGTAGCGCATAAGAGAAAGTACGATAAAGATTGAACAAGAGAAAACCATACAACTACAATTGTTGTTGCTCCTCCTCCAAACTTGCACATTGTTTCTGGTTTCCTGAGTAAGAGTGAGTGAGTGAAAAAATGAGCCAGTACGTCCTCTATGTATGGTGGTTCTAGTCACCATTATGGGCCGACTTATCTTCCTGGAGGATAATATCTTAATATTAAATATTCTACTGAATCGACATGTCTTCTAGAGTTTTCACACATTTGTTTAGGGTTTCTCTTTCTTCCAGAATATTCTATTCTAGTCAAAGGTTACATATGGATGTTAATACCTCCCACATATACCAAAACATCAACACTCTCTCTTATCTAGGGAGGTATTTAACCATGATGTTCCCCTCTAGTATTCATAGCCTTTCTCGCTATGCCATGATCCTCTCATCATGGTTACGCAGACCATGCTACTAGTAGCATCATTACATCACACATGGATACACCCATGTGGACCTGTCAATCTCATCTAGGGGCACACAACCCACAAGAGAACACTAGAGCTACATATCATAGTGTGCATCGCCATCATCGTCATGAGATACACCCACATGATGTGCTCACCCATGGATACACCCATGTCATGAGTATCATCATTACTGTCATCATTATCCATCCATATCACATGGCATAAGACCTACATGGTCTTCTAGACCAACAACATCATCATAGATCATCACTATCAGCACCATCTGGCATCAAAACATATTGTTGTACGTGTTCTTGGTATTCTTCTGTCATAGGCAATATCACAATATCCATGAGCCTCATTTAGCTATATTGATGATCCATCTCCACTACCATGTGTCTAACACCTTGGGCCATTCTTGTCCCATGACAATAATCATGAACTCATCAGAGCCACATTCACCTCATAGTTGATCCTCTCATAGGATCACTCCATGAATGCATTTAGCTTGATTCTATCAGACACGTGCATCTAGCACCTCAGATCATTCTTGTCCCATGACAAGAATCATGACCTCATTGGAGCCACAAACACCTCATGGTGATCCTCTTATGGGATCACTCCGTGAATGCATTCAGATCGATGTTATCAGACACATGTAATTGCACCTCAAGAACTTTGAGTCTTCAGTCCGTCGAAATCTAGGTCTAGAGACATCTACTTTGGATGCATATTTTCCCTATCTCCCCTAATCTGCAACCCATTTCATGTGGAGATAGAGTCAACCCGATACTTATTGGGGCTACTCACCTACTTGTGAGTTAACTACTCACCTACTCGTGAGAGTTTCAAGGCACGATGAAAATCACACATAGGAGATCTAGCAGAAACTCAAATCTTCAGTCCGTTGAATATTACATCTGGGCCTATTCCCACATGATAAAGTATGTCTGATCAATATTGGAATATTAACACGATGTTGCAATCATCAATGCTCCCCCAGGGAAATTTTTTCATTCTCTCCAAGCTTGTCCCAGACAGAGGCTTAGTGAAAATGTCATCTATATTATCATCTATGGATAAGTGATGGAGCCTCGTTGTATGATCCAGGTGGATGTCGGTGGCCTCCCACCTATTCCAACTAGCTCATTTTGGTCGTTTTCCAGTTTGACAGTTTTTTCCTAGTTTTCGGGTCCATGACTTCTGGGGCCTTTTTGAGGTGATAAACAACATTTTTAGGGCTCACCATCGACAACATGCGTATTCCTTAGATAGAAATTTCCAATGGGATATCGTGCACCTAAAATAGAGATCGTATGTAAAATTTACGACCCTGAGAAGTTGATGTGCTAACTTACCCAAATGGGGCCCACATGACTTTTGGCGCTTCATCTCCTAGGGTTAGGTTTTTGGATGTCTAGGGTTTTTGACATTCCTGTTTATTGTAAAAATGACTTCAGAGCCTCATTTTAATCATCTTCTTGCAAATCAGCATAGCCATCACATCTCTTCTCAGAGATAAGCTGCCACCATTCTAGAAAGCTTGTTTTTTGCTACATTTTACAATTTCAGCTTATTTCCTTATTGAACTGAAACCAATTTTATTGTATATATGTTATTCTGTGTTAATAATATTTTGATAATAATCTATATTCATTTCATTCTTCTCATAAAATCTGGATCAATGGTATCAGAGAGGTTTTCTCCTTGTCGTTCTTAATGCATGTCCCCAACGAGGTCAGGGTACAAAGAATTGGGTCTCGAGGTTGTTTCTCTTGAGGATAAAATCTCTCGCATGCCCAAGAGATCTCTCATGGCGGGATAAAATAATGACGATGAGATAAGAGATACCTTCAAACTTTGCTCGAGGAATCCCTCATGCAATAGAGGAATGAGACGATGTATAGTTTTTCACAAATCCTTCGGTGGCTACCAACAGGCAACACATCTTCCTAAAATGGAGGCGCTTCCCCCTTCAAGGTAGAAATCAACTTCAATATTCCTATATTTGAAGGTCAGATAGATGAAAATGTTGTAGAAAAATGGTTGAATCTTCTAGAAGGGTATTTCTCTTTCCATAACTTCTCTAATAGAGAAAATATTACTTTTGCACTCCTCAAAGTCATTCCCCATGTCAAAGATTGGTGGGAAACTTTCTGTGAGCAGAAGGAAATAGAAGAACGCTCATTATTTACAGTCACAGTCACCTGGGATTCCTTCAGGGATGATATTAAGGAAAAATACTACCATGTTGGAAGTTATGATGACTTGTATAAAAAATGGACCACACTACGATAGGAAAGAGACCAAGTAGTGCCCGAGTTCACAAATATCTTCCATACCTTGCACACAAAGCTAGGTATCAAATATTCTGAGTAACATCTGGTGCTTACGTATCGCGATGGTCTGCATAGATACATCTAGGACGAAATGGAGTTTGTGGACATCTCATCCTTTGGCACGACCTACCGATATGTCATCAAAATCGAGCAGAATCTCAAAAAAAGACGCGAAAATTTGGGCCTGGGAACCCCTCACAGCAAAATCCAGGAAAGGGCGACCCTAACTCGTGGAAAAAAGGATAGAGAAAACATGGACCGCCTCACAACAACCAGTCTAAGACGCAAGAAAAGGACACTAGAAAGACAAAGAAAGATACCAAGAAGTGGTGTGACTTCCATAAGATCCCCTGACATAACATTGTTGATTACCGCTCAAAGCAGCCGCTAGTGGCTGAGGTGAAAGCCTCTGAATCAGATGTGAGACAGATCATTGATGCAGAACCCAGTGCTACCGTTGCTACCACCAATCTCCATCCTAGTGAACCAGACGAGCCAGAGGAATACAAGCACCTTTTTCATTCATAGATGTGGGTGAAGGGTACCCCGATGAACTTCATTGTTGATAGCGGTAGACAGAATAACCTCATCTCAACAAAGTTTGTCAAGCACCTCTCCCTGCCAACAACACCACACCCACAACCCTATACCATTAGTTGGCTCCGCCAAGTAAGTGACATCCGCATCAGCCAACAATGTTTCATGTCATACGAAATCAAGCCCTTCAAAGAAGAGGTATTGTGTGATGTTGCCCCTCTTGAAGTTTGTAATGTTATTTTGGGCCAACCATATTTATGGAAACACCATGATGTATATGAGTCTAGGCCTCACAGTGTTATTATTACTTTGAACAAGAAATTGTACAGGATACCGAAGGCAGTCCCACCTAGTGCTATTTCCTTGATCTCTGCCAAGCAATGCAGAAAGGTCATCTCTCATATGGGGAAGTTTGTTTTCTTCATGATCCACTCTCAAAATGAGAGAAAGATTGCAGCCACATCTAGAGTCTTCATGGTCGACCTCTCCACATAGTATAAGCAAGTGGATAAGGTCGTGGAGAATATTCATATATCTTCTCCTCACCTACTGAGTTACCACTGCACTGTCAAGTCAAGAACCCCATCGATATGACCCCCGAAGCACCACTTCCCAATGGGCTAGTCTACCATCGCTCTATGTTAGAGAATGAGGATATCAAGCGGTAGATCTAAGAAATACTCTGCAAGGGACACATTTTTCCCAGCTCATCACCTTGCAGGAGCCCAATCATGCTGGTACAGAAGAAATATGGAACCTGGCGACTCTGGATTGATTATTGGGCCTTGAATAAAATCACAAACAGAAACCGGTACCCAATCCCCCAAATCGACGACGTCCTTGATCAACTCATGGGGGCCAAATACTTCAGTAAGATTGATTTGAAGTCTGGCTACCACTAGGTCTTGATAGAACAAACATATGTATGGAAGACTACCTTCAAGTCAAAGGAAGGTCTTTTCGAATGGTTGGTCATGCCCTTTGGCTTGAAAAATGCTCCAACCACTTTCATGAGGATGATGGATGATATCCTATGACCATTCACCAATAATTTTGTAGTGGTGTATCTAGATGACATTCTCATTTAAAACAAGACTTGGGCAGAACACTTGCAACATATTCAACAAGTTTTGCACACCCTGCGACAACACAAGATATACACCAACTTGGAAAAATGATCCTTTAGCATGGACATGGTCCATTACCTGGGCTAGACCATTGATCAACATGGTGTAAATGTGGATCCAACCAATATCCAAGTCATCCATGACTAGCCAACCCCAACCACACTCACTGAGCTTCGAAGCTTCTTGGGCCTTGCCAATTTCTATGCAGGTTCATGTTAGGATTCTCCCATATTGCATGGGCCCTCAACCAAGTAACCAGGGGTGATGGTAAGGAAACAATTTTTCGAGGATATTCCCAACAACAAGCATTATATGATTTGAAGCATCACTTGTGCTCAATCCCAGTACTTTCACTACGGGACCTGTAGCAACCCTTTGATATTGAGACAGATGCTTAAGACTATTTTGTGGGCATCGTTCTCACTTAGCACGACCACCCCATGGCCTATAACAGTGAGACACTATCAGATGTTGTCTGTAAGTACCCTACTTACAACAAAGAAATGTACTCCATTGTGCAATCCTGTCACCAATGGAGACATTACATTCTTGGGAAGGAGACATTCATCTAGACTAATCATAAGCCACTGCAGTTCATGCAAAGACAAGGCAGATTGCAGAATGACCACCATCAGAAGTGGTCCACATACTTGCATCAATTCCACCTCAACAACAAGTATAAACAAGAATCACCAACCATATCGTTGATTGACTCAGTAGATTTCCAGTCGTTGCACTCACCACAGTGCTAGAATCTTGTGGCCATGAGACCTATGGATGGCCCCAACTCTATGAGACAGACCCAGACTTCACCACTAGCTAACAAATGTTGGTTGCAAACACAGTTGTCTCTAATTTCCATCTTCAGGATGGGTTGTTGTGCCATCTAGGCCATATCTGTGTTCCATCAAGCGAGCGAGCGAAGTTGATCTGGGAATCTCACTATAGTCGGGTGGTAGGATACTTCAACACCGAAAAGACAATCATAATGTTGCAGAAACATTTCTACCAGATGAAACTTTGATAGAAGGTCAACAAGTATATCAGGTCATGCATTTCCTGTGCTATTGCCAAACCAACCACTAAGAAACAGGGCCTGTACACGCCTCTTCCTACTCCTGAAAGGCCATGGGAATCCATCTCCATGGACTACATGTCGGGCCTCCCATCCACCAAGCAAGGAAATGAATGTGTTTTTGTGGTTGTTAATCGCTTTTATAACATGGCTATTTTGTCATCCTACAAGAAGAACATCGCAGTAGAGGCCACTGCCAAGCTCTTCTTTGAACGAGTCTGGGTACATTTTGGAATCCCACAAACCATTGTATCATATTGGGACAGTCTATTTCTCAGCACATTCTGGTCGAGCCTCTAGTCACTGCTGGACACCAAGGTCAAAAAATCCATGAACTTCCACCCCCAGATAGATGTCTAAAATGAGGTCGTAAATAGAATGATCATGCATATCCTGCACATGTATAATTCCAATAACCCTCGCACATGGGATGAGAGTCTTACCTATTTCCAACATAGCTACAACAAAGCCTTGCATAGCTCAACTGGCCACAACTCCTTTCAGGTGGGGTTGGGATTCCAACCATTGGGTCCCATAGATGTTGCACTACCCCTTGCGATCACCTCGACCGATTAATATCTTAATCCAACTGAAGCTAACAAAGAGACCTAGTTTATTGAGTGGATCTAGTACATCCGTCTATAGGTTCAGGATATCCTACAGAAGTCCAATGATAAGTACAAACAACACCATGATCAACAACGAGTGCCACATAAGTTTCAGGTGGGGGACAAAGTTTGGTTGCATTTACAGAAATAACGCCTTATTGGACCCCATCATAAGCTTCTCCCACTCTGTTATGGGTCGTACACCATCACCAAGGCCATGGGTGACAATGCTTTTGAGCTCAACATTCCTCCTTTCCTTGTCCTACACCCAGTGTTCAACGTGGATATCCTTTGACCTTATTTCCCACCATTGTTGGACACCTCAGTGATAGAAGAACAACTGAAATCAATATAGCTCAACCTCGACTGCATACAATAGGAATACAGTGATTAGATTGTGGAAAAATAGGTCAAAGGAACTTGCCAACAAAGGATCCAACTTTATCAATTTGTCAAAGAAGGGCAACTCTTGCACCAAGGCAAATGGCTCACTCGGGGCCAAATTCAGCAAAAATTTCCTCATCTAATGGGGGAACTCAATGAAATGGAGACCATTTATTCCTAAGGGGGGAGGATTGATCCAAATGGATATCGATGGCCTCCCACCTATTCTAACTGGCTCATTTTGGCAGTTTTCCAGTTCAATAGTTTTTTCCTAGTTTTCGGGTCCTTGACTTTTAGGATTGTTTTGAGCCCTAAAAAACGTTTTTAGGGCTCTCCACAGGCAACATGTGTATTCCTCGGATAGACCTTTCCAACGAGATATCGTGTAGCTAAAACGAATATCGTATGCAAAAGTTATGACCCTGGGAAGTTGATGTACTAACTTACCCAAATGGGGCCCACGTGACTTTTGGCGCTTCATCTCCTAGGGTTAGGTTTTTGGATGTCTAGGGTTTTTGACATTCTTGTTTATTGTAAAAAGGCCTTGAGAGCCTATTGTAATCATCTTCTTTGGAATGAGCACAACCATCACATCTCTTCTCATAGATAAGCCATAGCCATTATAGGAAGCTTGTTTTCCGCTGCATTTTACAGTTTCAACTTATTTCCTTATTGAATAGAAACCAATTTTACTATATGTTTGTTATTCTATGTTAAGAATCTTTTGATAATAATCTGTATTCATTTATTTCTGCTCATAAAATATGGATCACTTCTCCTTGCTGCACCATGTCTCTGATGAAGTCATGTAATATCCTTCATCTCAAATTTTGAAGTCATCTCCCTCTATATGTGAGAATCCTCATACCACGCTTATGTTTGTTGCATGCCCCTTTGCATCCTACAAAGTGTCATGAAACCAAGTTGGATTCTTCCTTTTCAATGAATCCCTATGGATTTTGACTCCCTCTAAGTCCTTTCAAGTCTTTCTTTTCTATGGCAACCTTCCTAGAATACATAGGATAACCTGCCCGAAACATAAACAACAAGAGAAAAAGTATTTCAAATATAATAACATTTTGTATAAGAACATATCAATTTCCTGGTAATTCATTATAGAATTACCAAGGTGTCCTGCCTGAGAACAAGAAAAAAAAATATCTCCTAGAGAAGATGTTCGTTCATATTGCAATTAAGCACAATAAGTGTTTATATTAATAGTACATGATAATACGTATTCATTTGTTCCTAGCATTAATAAAATATAAAGGATTGCAATACTCACTTAAGAAACAATAATAAAAATATCAAACCTGATATGCAAACCTGGAGTTTGGCTATTCTTTCACTTGAGTTGTTTTTCTTCTGAGACAAGTATTCTTTCCAAACTAGAGAGTGTGTTGTTCCTATGAATGTATTAGACCCAATATCCCTCTACATCTAATATTGCTACTTGGAAAAAATATCCCTTCTCATGAAAACACCCTCAAGATAGTTATACAGTTTAAACATATACAAGTACATACCTCTAGAAGCAACAACACCATCCGTCAATAATGACAAGCAATGATGAAACCAAAAATTTTAAACTGCTCCAACTTGCAATCTGGAGGTAGTTGTAGATGTGCTAGGGTAATGCACACTAGGAAAAACCAAAAAATCAGTCCCAATACTTCACATAAACTTTCATTGCAAATGGTACTGCAACTAGTGTTGGAACTGCAACTAGTACTGCCACTGGAACTACAATTGGCACTGCAACTGGTGTTGCAATTGGCATTGCAACTAGTGCTGCAATTAGCACTCCAACTGGTGTTTGAACTGGTGTTTCAATTGCCACTACAACTGGTGATGCAACTAGCACAACAACTAGTGCTGCAATTGGAACTGTAATTAGCACTGCAGCTACAATTGTGATACAACAAGCTTGACAAAGAGCTACAAATATACCTTCCAGTGGTTAGACTATTTTGAAGGTGGTGTGGGCCCATAACCTATTAGAATATTGTGCTCATTTAACCATAGATAACGCTACACCATTGTCACCCAACCATGATCACACAACCACCCTTGAGCACCATAACCTTTGAAAGAAAGAATGATTCTGAGAAGACACACCAGAACCAACAGATGACTAAGAGAGCGCACCTTCTCCAAAGGTAGTGCACAAGAGAAAGTACCAGAAAGAGTGAACAAGATAAAATCGTACAACTCCAGTTGTTGTTGCTCCTCCTCGAAACTTGCACACTATTTTTGGTTTCTTGAGTGAGAGTGAGTGAGTGAACAAATGAGCCAAGATGTCCTCTATTTATAGTGGTTCTAGTCACCAGTCCGGGCTGACTTGTCTTCCTGGAGGATAATATCTTAATATTATATATTATGCTAAGATGACATGTCTTCTAGGGTTTTCACACATCTGTTTAAGGTTTCTCTTGCTTCTAGAATATTCTATTCTTGTCAAAGGTTGCATATGGAGGTTAATACCTCCCACAACTACCAAAACATCAACACAAAGATGGCATTATTTTGTTACTACCTAATCTTGGAAACAAACTTTGTTCAAGTACAACCTAGCTACCAAGCTAAAATACCATTGTCTTCATTTCACTTTAGTTCATTCCTTTCTCATTTACTCATTGTTCAACAACACAACGATTATGGAATTTGTTTCTTTATAATTTTTGCATTGCATATAAACTTATATGTGGATGTTGAATTTGATTCTAAATGATTGAATGAGTGTAGGTGAAATTTTTGGTAATATTATCCAGGGAGGGAAACTGTAGGATGAAGAACCCCCTCTCTTCGATATCCTTGATGAATTGAAGAACAATTTTGACTGGTTACAACTAAATCTGTTCATAAGGATATAGTATTTCTCTATATTAATGGGCATTTTTCATACGAACTTGGTCATTTCCTCTAGGGTATTAAGAATACTTGTTCGAAATTTTGAAGATTATATTTATTTTGGGATAAGGTTAGTCATATTGCATTCCATTGAATATTTTTATGCTGAGATGGTTTTCCATTTATGGACAGATGTTGGGCATTAAAAAAGATTGTTAAGTCCATTTACAATTTGAGGTCGAACTATTTATGGGCAGAGACCAAAGCTTGGAAATAACATCCTGTTACTTTTGTTATGTGAAGATAATATGTTCAACCATTCTTGAGGTCATAATAATAAAAACATTGTCTCCACCTTCTCATCTCAAATTCAATTCCTTATTTGGCATAATTCATTCATTGTTGATATTTATAGATTTTAGTTCAATTAATGCACAATTAAAATGGATTATATTTTGTGTTAAAATTTTTGGAAATAAAATGGTGTAAGAGAGTTTTATTGTCCAACGTTTCAAGTGGAAACTCCACCCACCACTAGAGACACAAAGTTGAAAATGATAATAGAAGAGGGTGATAAGTTAAAAACTTATAAGCCAAAGATAAAGAATAACTGTTATGAAAACGTGAGTAAATTGTTTATTTTAATTCCCATAGGACCGTTGTAAAATGGGTGGTTACATGTTACCTACAAGAGAATTATCCATCATGTTACCTTTGTGTGACTATAAAAGTGTACATACCCTACTCCCCTTTGGATTTTAATATATGAAACACATGTTCTTAAATATATGCATTCACTCTCACGACTCCATTAATTTAGGAAACCACATGAAATAAATAAATATAAACATACCAAGAAATGGTCATTTTTATTTTGTTGTTGAGATATCCAATGACTAAAATTTACAATCAGGGTAAGCTCAAACCCTCAACATCCAAAACTTGGAAATCAAATAAACTAAAATTTATAACCACTGCCCAAAACACAATCTACAATTAGTTAAATGACGACCCATGCATTTTCTCATGGGTTTCCATAATTTCGTAAACTAGCATAGTCGACACCCCTGTGGTAGCAATTTCGGTAATTTCATAAACTAACATAGTCAACACCCTTGTGGTAGCGATAATCTAATGCATAACTTTATATCATCCATTGTAATCATAGTTACTGAATTGGTAAAAAAAAAATCATAGTTACCAAATTTGGTCGAATTGGTAAAAAAATTTAAAATTTCAGTTGTTCGATTCGGTTGTGCATTAATTTTCCCAATTCGAATACGGTAAGAGAATTTATGGTTGATCATGTATTTTACGTTAAAAAAATTTGCAAATATTAATAAAAAATGGGGATAGCAGTTACTAAGGGTTCACGATGGCGAGCACTGGGAGATTCCATTAGCGAGGTCCACTATCCACTGGTCCACCATAAACACATTAGTTTTCTCACTTTTTCATAACCCCCATGTCCATGAATTTTTTATTATATCAGCAGATCTATCATGAATCATGCTTAGTTTAGAATTTTTTGAAAAAATGTCAATTTTTTTTTTCTAGTTTAGTGGGTTTTGATTATCATCATATGAGAACAAGGATGAGTAGGCCATCCTGCACTTGACAGTTTGATGTTGTGGTTCTCATGCACTCTACAATGAGCACATGTCCCCAAGTAGGAGCCAGATGTTATCCCCATTTTGTGGATAACTAAGGAGATGATGTCTCGAGGCCCTTAGGTTGCAGATATAGAGTGTTGGGAAACTACATGATCAAAAATACCCTTTGCATACATGGAAAACCCACTCACCACCATAGATGGTCATAGGTTTGCATATGGAATCCACCACACCAGCTGAATTCTGGAAGGTAGTGGGCCTTTCTCCATGAGGTACAAGTCAGTACTATGTTGAGCATCATTTCAATATTTAAGCCATTTGATTATGTTGTATCTTAGATTGCTCTAGATTTCATGATATATGCTTGGAAATTATTCCTCTGGCCCTGCTTCACCTTGGTGGTTGACATTATGCCCTAGTGAGTGGTATTTTTTGGGAATGGGTTTGATACTAGGAACTCCCTTAATGAGCCATCATACCATTCCCGACCATACTTATCACTTTCCAACAGTATTCCCCTCCATTTCCTCATCTCTTGGGATTTTAGGGTGTATTGACCCAAGAAGGGGTTATCCCTCATTCTATGGGAAGAAGGGGTTGAAGACCCAGAGGGGTTGATGTTGGGTAAAAGATAAAATCCTTGAATAAACCTTCTAGATGCTTCACCCAGGGATCACCCAAGAAAGAAATAAAACTCTTATCTTTGAGTAAAGGGGACCCAAAATATAATAAAGAATGCTTAAAAGGTTAGTTGAAGGATAGGAGGTCTCATCATGAGTCGACCTATCACTTCCATGAATATCTAGTGGTATCGCATTACCATCATCTGGTCACCAAACTAGGGTAATGGCTCTCAGTTTCATGGATGAGAGAAAGGGGGTCTCATCACGAACCAACATTCTCATTTCTACTAGGTGTTTGTGGGTGACATTGGAATCATCTGATCACCATGCCAGGGCAATGAAATTCAATCTCTCCTTATTCTATTATGAAATAAATTACAACGAAAGGAAGATAAAAGGAAATTGATGGGCATGGAAAAGGTGCATTGCAGATGAAGTTACAACACACCCTCTACAAAGGAACCCATGAATGAGACACTATGACCCCTTGTATGTCATGTGCTTTATGTACATTAAGTCTTGACCCCAATCACTTCATCCACTTTACATGGCTTATAGAGGGCTCTCTTGGAATCTCTCCTTGACCTAGGGAAATATCTACCCAATAGGACACCTCGTCAACCCTCCCATATTCAATCTTGACAAGTCACATAGTGTCTTTGAGTAGTTAATTGTTTGATATAGTGATATTTGATGCACATGATTAGATGACTTATTTATTGATTGGATTCACTTATAATTATGTTATGACTTAAGATCCTTGGAGGGCGTGATCATTTATCTTTGCAGGACCTAGCTGGTGGACAGTTTTGGGAGAACAAGCCTACCTTGGGCTTCCATGGGGCTACAAGCCCACAAGTTGGATGCCAAGGGCCCACATGCCGGATGAGAGAGATCAAACTTGAAAGGCCTCAAAGATGAATTGGACATCATATCTTATCCCCCACATGCCAAACGTTTTTCCTAAGAGAGGAAAAACATCACTTCTAGAGACATGACGTCACCTAGGGGGGTTAGGGCTTGGTGGTGAGGTGTCACTCATTTACACTTGGACGTTTTGAGGAGAAGAGGGTATTCACGATGATGACATCATATATATGCTTGACATGTGGCCTTTGGAGGCCTACCCATGCTTCTCCAACACCAACGACTTCCTCAAAGTGACAAAATGTCTACTAAAGGCATGATGTCCTTGTAAAATTAGGGTTTTCTTATGTGAAAAAGTAAATTTTAAATGAATTACTTTGTAAATGGGGAAAGATTAGGGTTGTTGACCCCTATATTGTGTTTTACTCCTTAATTTGTGGATAAGTCACCTAGGTGACATTTTTATAAATATAGATCATAAGATCTCATTTTAAAAACATAACTCTCCCTATTGTGAAAGGACTTGGACTGAAATTTGTGCCACACTTGGATCTTTTATCTCTTTTTCACTTGTTTATGGCTATGTTTATGAATGGTTGATGGAGGAGGTCTAGCGCTAGCTTTGGATGATGCTTTCTAACTCTTGTGGTGGATTATCTTTAGCATTTCTCTTGATCTTGGTATGGTCTTTTACTATTATGCTATCATTTTTTCAAGTCAAGTATTGTTTGGGAAGTATAAGGGAATACACCCCCACCATAGTCTTCATCATTTTATTTCTTCATCTCATTGATTATACAAGTGTTTTCTAAGAGAAGTATAAGGGCATACACCCTCTTAGATTAAACCCTATATAGATAAAATTCCTTTGGGAAGTAAAAGGGATTATACCCCCAAGGAGGTAGTTTCTCCAACTCTTTGTTTATTTGACTCCATTAACCCAATAGTAAAGGAACTAGTCATACTCTTTTTGCATTGGAGATATAAAATCATTGCCTTGGGAAACATGATTTTCGGTCACTTTTACTTCTTTCAAAGTGGATTGTACTCCTTGTGCCTTGGGCACCTCACAACCACTAGGGCATCCCCATCAAGGGGGTACTTTTTGATGCTGTTAAAAAATTGCATCTTCAGCCATTAGGGATGCAAAAACCCTTACTCATTTGCTTGAATAACTCACTTATCAACCATTAGATTTTGCTCAAAGTTTGCAAACTTACTCTCCTTGGCCTAGCACACGTTTTCGAAAAGTGTGAGGGGATTTCAGTGGCTGATTTTCTTTCTGTAATACATTGAATGTTACAAGGCTGATATAATTTGCTACAGACAAGTATTTACAACAACTCTGTCTTTTGTGCTATAATATTGGCTTTTCATCTTGAGTTTAGCTAGTCTTTCTCTTGTACTTTCTACTCGATCTCTAGCACTTATTGAGTATCTTACAGTACCATTTACTTGTGGATATATATTGTTATATATTGCTGCAAATTAGGGACAACAAGCTTAACTTGTTGATCCAACTAACATATATCATTTCAAAGTGTCTTTTCTTGTGTCTCGGGTAGGTACAATCATCCAGAGAAGTACTATACCTATGGGGAAGCAATTACATGACTTGAAAGAGATCTCTCCCTACCTTTTATTCCACTTAGAATTGACCTCTAGGAGCTTGACTTCTATTTCCCTGCATCTTCATCTCAATTCCCCTAGGGTCACTGTGATCACCTCCCTAGAGTGACCGAGTCACCCTTGAAGTGCGAGACCTACATCGAGGTGACACTGGGTGTAGGATTCCCAAGTTGTAGGACTTGCTTTGTGGTTGGTTTGGGATTTTCCAAACCTACAACTTGTGCTATAACAATGAATCATTCATCGGGCAATTCCATTTTTAGAAGAATCCATATTTCAAAGTTTTCATGGTGACTCCATTATCAGAATGATTCATTGCTTGAGGGATTTATTGGTGACTTCAAGGTTTTCTTTCTTGGACTTTTCAAAAATTTATGGTTTTCCTAATCCTTTATCCAAGGATTAATACTTTTTAAGGAATGGTCCAAAATTTAGTGGAGAGGATTTGAGTTTGACTTTGAAACATATCTCAAATTTTCGTGAATTTACTGATTTTCTTGAACTCAAACATCAAGATGTAATCATCAGACGTTTTTATGATTCATTCCAAGGAAAGTGCAGAAGTTGGGTTGAAGGTTGACCTTCTAAATCTATAAGATCTTTTTTCATCTTTCTGGCTCATCTTTCTAGAAACATAGATGGAGAAAACAGAGTTTGTGGAAGCCCTTGTTTCTATTCAAGGTTTAAGAGAATGGAATGATATGTATACTGATGATGAAGTGGATGAAAACTTTTCTTCATTTTTCTATTCTTATTTAAAGTCATGCAAATGTATCTTCGAAGCTAAGGTTCATTTTCTAGAAGAGTTTGTTGAAAAACTTGAGAAATATCTTGAAGCCTTAGAAGTTCAAATAGAGTCTCCAGATTTTCAATATCAGAGCCAATTGTTTGAAAGTCTTCTCCAGCAGAAGAAAAAAGACACATTGTTTCCTTTTCCCTTTGGTATTGAGGATGAAGAATGTTTTCATTTTGATCATGGGTTTAACAATTTACAGTTGAATCCATGTGTTAACATCACAGAATATCTTGAGGATCAACAAACAAAATTCGTCTTATATGATCCTATAGCTGATTATATGGAGGAATTTTTCAGTCTAAACTTTCATCCATTCTTTTACTGTGAAAACAAAATCTATCATCAATTACCATTGACATTAGATTGTCTAGTTTTGATTTTTTTCAAGCATGTTCGGGAAGTCCAATTATTGGATCAACTACTTGATTGATTGTATTGGATATTTTATATTAATTGATCCAACAAAATTTGCAGCTATTAGAATAGGATGCTCTGTATATAAATAAGCTCATAGGTTTGAACAACTTTTTAGCATTAGGTTTTTCAGTGTTGTTTTTAGCAATTATTAGATTTTAGAGTTCAGAGTTTTCTTTTCAGCAGTGAGTTTACAGTACCATCTTTCATTTTGCAGTGTATTTGGTTAAGGCTTGGACTCAATTAGAGCAGGTTACAAGTCATAGTGCAGGCTACGGAAAAAGCTTGGGAACAACTCAATGGATAAGGAATCGGTCTGTAGGTTCTTTTTTACCTAGCATCCCCAATTGGAGCCACTATTAACACTATATAAATTTTGCAAAAAAAATTATAAAACTAGATCTTTTAGCAGCGCCTAAGACTTCAACCATTTCACAGCGCCTGAGTCATTACTATTTCTTGTAATAAATTGTAAAAAATTATTGGGCTCATAGCCCGATCTCCAACTCTTATGTTTCATTCCAAATCTCCAGGACCCCATATCAAAATCGAGACCTAAAGGTTGTGCTACATCACCAACGACCGTTCATGCAATTATCAGGTTACCTATATTTAAATTTAAAAAATTAGGTTGGGAATATAATTTTATTAAATTTTTATTGAAAGAAATTATTGGGCCCCAGGCCCAATCTCCTTATCCACGAGCTTAATTCCAAACACAACACAGGTTTCGGGTCACAACACACAAATACCAGCACCCGAGACAAAAGCCAAACCAAGGGAGGATCTCGCAAGGGACCAAACCTACTGCACTACAAATTAACATGTAGTGGAAACACTTGGTAATACAAACAACAAAGAAGATTAATCCTTCATTCATGTGGGATTAACCCCAAAACATAAAAAAAGCACCCGAGCCAAGTCTATAGGTGACCAGGAATAACGTAGCCAGAGGATCTAGAATCAAATGCTAAGCGTCGACAGCACAATGTCAAGTTTCCTGTTTATAAGTAATCACTAAAATGTTGAAGTAATCACCGAGTGTCAAATGTATCAACAACAGGAACGCCCAGGAATGCACAAGTGGTAACAGAAACGTCCTCGACATCTGATAGCAGGGGTACATACTGACTTTTTAATTCGAGCGATAAATTCTTCAGTGAATAACACAGGAGTCCAAACAAGAGCCCAAGTGTTGATCAAATGCGCCCATTTTCAAGTCTCAAGTGTGCCAAGAGAACTGATTTAATATGCACCAAAGCTGCTAACTCTGTCGAAATAAGAGGAGGCTTCTGCAAGGCAAGTTCAATGAAATAGTATATCTGTTAATATGGATTGGTTACCTCAATAGGAAGTGAAGGATATGGTAGTATCAATTTGTTGGCAAGATTTCCAAGGTTCCAAAGAGGTTGAAGTAATGAATGCCTCAAGTTGCTAAATATTGAAAAGGATATGATTTACTATGTTTTTCAAGCATCAGTTCATGATCTTGTAGTATTGAGTTTCTTAGCTTGACATGATGTCAGATATAGTTTGAATTATGCTCCTTCCAAATACATGAATTTAAGGTAGTATGCCAGATTATTGTAGCTTATCATCATGTTTCTATTGTTAATCATGTCCAACTACTTTGAGTTTTGAATATTGTAGGGTGGATCGAAGACTAGTTGACATATAAGGAGTTGATACCATCATTTAAAACAAAAAAAATACAACTGTCAGATCTCTCGAGTCATGGTGAAATATTATACATTGTTTTACATTGAAAGTGGTGAATTAACATAGAAAATGTTCATTGTGAGTTCAGTTTAGTTTGTGAATGTGGAGTAATCCTATTTTCATCAATACAGAGGGTAAAGATATTGTTCAGACTGCATCTGACACTTTTCATGGCTTGAAAATTAAGGATGGGAAGAAAACAAATATTTCGCAGTGAGTTAAAGATACGCTGCGAAATTGCACAGTTGATCAAGATTGGTCCTTATTCGATTTGCCAGCTGAGATAAATGTTCCAAGTCATCATGTGGACTAGAAGGAGTATATTTTTGTCACCGAGCCATGTAATTTTAATGTGATTTTCTTGTATTAATTAGACTAATAAATCAAACCCTAAAATATAGGAGTTAGTTGCAATTACTTACTAATTCGTTGTTACTCTTTCTAGAATGAGAAACCCTAAATATTTTGACTCTTTTGAGTTAGAATATAATGTAATTATATATATGGTGAAGGAAAGGAGTGTGAAGAGGTTCGGGGTTTGAGAAGAATGACTCTTTGGCTGTTGTATTTGTTTTTGATATTAATGAAAGCTTTCAAGCCAAAGGACTTGAATATTTTCGTCACAGATTCTTGTGTTAGTAATATGAAGTTTTCGTTTCCTTGTGAATGTTTCTTATATATTTTTTTATCATGATGTTTATTTTTCTGTTTTGAATGGATAATTATAGATAGAGAATTCATCATTGATGATCTTTATCTCATATCCAATTTCCTACATTAATCTTCTGATATTGTAACAAAATTCATCCACTGACAGATGCTCTTATAATTGATGTGTTTATTTCTTCTCACCACCATACTACATTATCTTTGATGACTAACAAGTTGCTAGATACCTATCCTTTGAAATTACTTTGTTCATATTAACCAGTTTGAAAGTCTTTATTCTTTATTATAACTCCATGCCCAATGGGTGTTTTTGTGAACCCTAACACAATATTTTGAAAAACTCACTTAACTGAAGATTTAGCCATTATTCCTATTAAATAACCAATCTTTTCTATGGCTGAGTTATTAGAGAGAGCCCTATCTTGGTTGGAAGGGCTAGCTTCCAATCCACAATTTGGTTTGTGGTTACCTCTGGGTTTTCGTTCCACAACCAAGGAAAATTATAGAGTGATAACACTATCCAAGGAAGACTTGCAGAAACAAAATTTGTTAAAGTGATGCAGTTGGAATCCGCAAAGGAAATATGGGGCAAACTGGTAAACAATTATGAAGGAGATGAGAAAGTAAAGTTGGCCAAACTTCCAGTTCACAGAATGCAGTTTGAAATCCTAAGAATGAGTGAATATGAAAATATTGTCGGTTTCTTTCTCAGAGTGGATGAGACTGTAAACACCATGAAAGGGATAGGAGTGGAAATTAAAGAAGATATGGTAGTCCAGAAGGTAATTAGATCTCTTCCCTCAATACTTGATGCAAAGGTATTAGCTATAGAAGAAATGCATGAACTAGACAAAATGATTATGTATAGGTTCCATGGAATTCTGACTACTTATGAGATGAGAACTAGGAAAGAAAAGCCAAATATAAAGGATATGGTATTCAAATCACTAGTCAAATCATCAACATATCAAGATCATTATTCATTAGAACACTTCTCAGATGACAAAGAATATAACTTTATGAGGAATCTGAAGAGGGGCTTTGGAAAATATAAATGTATGTTACCATTTAAATTCTTTCAACGTTGGTCATTTTCCCTCTAAATTTCCTTTTAAAGGAAATAGCGCCAATGAAAAGGAAAGAAAGGGCAAGGATAAACCTAGCAATTTAAAAAATTCTTTTAAAATGAATAGATTTTATTCAAAGGAGGATAGAAGAAGCTCCGATGAAGAAGAAGATGAGCCAGATCTAATTTAGGATGAAAAAATTCTCATGGCTTTGGAACAACAAAAATATAATCAAACAGACACAGAAGAGTGTGAAGTTGTAGTAGATATGGAAGGATAACTCATTAGTGCTCTAGATGAAATATCCTGACTAAAGAAAAATAACAGACTAAGAAAAGAATAGTTGCAGGTCTAAAAAGATAAATACAATAAGGTCTATGAAGAAATAATAATCTTAAAAATTTAGCTAGAAGAAGCCAAAATAATGGAAAAATTATTGATGGATCAGATAAAACAAAAGGAGAATATCTACGAAAAACTAGAAGAAGAAATAGTTTCCTTAAGAAAATATCTAGAGACATCCAAGACTCAAATAAAATTCATAAAAGGATCTGAAACTCTAGGTAACATTCTAAGCAATCAAAGATCACTAGATGACAAGACATAGATGGGATATAAGGAAAGTCTACAAATTGTCAAAGATGATTCAAGCACCAACATGACAGCTAGTGAAAATCCTACAAGCTATGTAAATGCTCTCAAGGTAAACAAGAGTCATCCTAACCAAGAAAAAGATGAAAAGAAGAAGCAGTTAGAACTGAATCATCCCAACTATGAAGCAAGGAAGGAACAAGTGCATGAATCTTATCAAGTTGGAAAACAACTGATTCCTACAAGTTTTTCATTCCAAGGAATCCAAATTTTTTCTATGGATATTGTTTCTCTTGTGGAAAATTTGGAAATAAGGTTGTAAGTTGCATATTTTTTAGATATAACATAAGTGTATGAAATAAATTCAACAAACCTCAAAAGGATATGGTTCAAAATTCTTTCAATAATTCCTTCTCTCCTTTACTAAATGACCTCGAATGCCACATATGCAATAATTTTGGACACAAGGCAAGTGAATGTAGAAGCAATTTGTTGCCTATCTTTAGGCAATACAAAAAATAATATTTTACCAAGGTTTGAAGGAAGAAAAATAAAAGTGAAGAAAATTGTGGACTAGCTATATATGCCAAAAATAAAGAAAATCAATCGTACATTGACAGTGGTTGCTCCAAGCACATGATATGAGAAAAAAATAACTTTGAATTATTAACTGAAGAAAAAGGTGGTAATGTCACTTTGGGAAACAATGCTCCAGCCAGAATTAGAGGAAAATGAATCATTGTATTAGATGAAGATAAAAAGGGAAAGACCAAAGAACATAATGTGTTGTATGTTGATGGTGTAAAACATAACTTATTAAGTGTAATTCAAATGTGTGAGCAATGACACAATGTTCTTTTTTATTGAAGAGGATATAAGGTAATGGATGTGAATACATGGAAGACTATTTTTAAGGAAGTCAAAACTTCAGGGAATGTGCATGTTCTAGAAGAAGGAAAAGAAAAATGTTACATTGGTAAAACTTATGAGATTTGGATTTGGCACAAAAGACTCCAGGTCATCTTATTTTTAATCAACTTGTTAAACTAGGAAGAAAATATGTTGTGAGAGATATTCCTAAGATGTTCAAACCTGAGAATACTGTCTGCAAGTCATGTAAGTTTGGAAAACATCCAAGACTTCAATTCAGGGAAAGAGAACACTCCACCACTCCACCTCTTGAGTTGATTCATACATATCTTTGTGGACCTATGAGTACACAATCTCCTTAAGGTGAAATATATTTCATTATGTTAATTTATGATTGTACCAGAATGGATTGGGTTGGATTGTTGAGTCATAAATTTGAGGCTTTTGAAAAATTCAAAATCAAAATCTTCAAAACACATGTAGAAAATGAAATGGACTTAAAAATCAAACTCCTAAGGTCAGATAGAGGAGGAGAATTTGCATCTGATAAATTTAACATTTTTTGTGAAGAACATGAGATCAAGGGACAATTTTCTATTCCGAAAACCCCGCAGCATAATGGAGTAGTGGAAAGGATGAATTGAATAGTTCAATAAATGGCCAGGGCCATGCTTGATGAATCAAAAGTAACCAAAAACTTTTGGGGAGAGGTTGTTCAAACTGTTTTCAACATTCTCAATAAGGCACACATAATATTAAATGGTGATAAAACACATTATGAGCTATGGCATGGCATATCAGCATCGATAAATCACTTCAAAATTTTTGGAAGAAAATGCTACATTAAAAGAAATGAAGACAACTTAGGTAAATTTGATTCTAGAGATGATGAAGGAATTCTGCTAGGATACTCCTTCAGAAGTAAGTGATACAACTGTTGTAACAAAAGGTTCCATAATATAATTGAGAGCATAGATGTAAAGGTAGATGATGGACCACTTCATTCAGTGAGATATCAACACCATAATATCCAATATGATGAACTAATCAACAATGAGTTACAAGACTATGGAATGGGAGAGAAAAAAGAACAAGATGACTCAAAATAAGAACAAAGAATGGAAACGTCATAGCCAAAGACCCAATCAAGGTATGTACAAAAACATCATTCAGAAAGTCAGAATCTTGGAAATAAGGAAACATGTGTACAAACAAAAAAAAAAACTTATAGATAATTCTACCTCTGCAAATTTTTCATTGTTGTCCATGATTGAACCCAAAAAATTTGTGCAAGCAAGCCAGGATGATCACTGGGTCAAAGCCATGAATGAATAACTATACCAACTAGAGAAAAATAAGACTTGGGATCTTGTTCTAAGACCAAATGACAAGAATGTAATTGGAACTAAATGGGTATACATAAACAAGATAAATTAAGATGGAAATATAGTTGGAAACAAGTCTATCTTAGCATGCAAAGGGTATGCTCAAGTTGAAGGAGTGGAATTTGAAGAATTTTTTTCTCCTATTGCAAGAATTGAATCTATCAAGATGTTTTTGGATTTTGTATGCTACAAAAAGTTCAAATTTTACCATATGGATGTCAAATCATCATTTTTAAATGGTGACCTTGAGGAAGAAATTTATGTGGAGCAACCTGAAGGTTTTCTTCTTACTAACAAAAAGAATTATGTCTGCCGACTAAAGAAATCCCTGTATGAGCTAAAACAGGCTCCAAGAGCTTGGTATTATAGATTGGACGAGTATTTTCACCAGAAAGGATTCAAAAAGGGAACTACTGATAGTAACTTATACATCTGTTAATTATTGTGGTGTATGTTGATGGTATTATTTTTGGCAGTAGTACTAAATTAATGAGTAAGAAGTTTGCATCTATAATGCAACAAGAACTTGAGATGTCCATGCTAGGATAAATATTCTTATTTATTGGGTTACAAATTCATCAATCAGAAAAGGGAATTTTCATTTCTCAAGGTAAATATCTAAAGGAAATAGTGAATAAATTTTGCATGGAAAAATGTGCACCAGTAAGCACTCCAATGACTACCAGTTGTAAACTCAACAAGGATGATGATGCTCCATAAGTATATCAAACCATGTACAAGTCTATGATAGGAAGTTTACTCTATCTCGAAACTTCAAGGTTTGACATCATACAAATAGTGGGTCTGGTAGGTATATTTCAAGCCAATCCTAAGGAAACTCATGTTCTTGCAGACAAAAGAATATTCGAGTATTTTCAAGGAACTATTGATTATGAATTATGGTATCCAAAAAACACAGAATTTATTATCAAATCATACACAAATGTAGATTAGGCAGGAATTATTGATGATAGAAAACGCACTAGTGGAGGTGCATTCTTCCTTGACTTTTGTTTAGTATCTTGGCTCAACAAGAAACAAACTTCCATTTCTCTCTCTGCAGATGAATCAGAGTATATAGATGCAACATCCTGTTGTATGCAAGTGTTGTGGATAAATACCAATCTAAAGGGTATTCAAGTTCCCCGTGATCAACCTGTTTCTATAATGTGCGACGATAAAAGTGCTATAAATATCTCCAAAAATCATGTTCAACACTCTAAAACTAAGCATATACCCATCAAGTATCACTTTCTCAGAGAATAGGTTCAGGATCAGGTGTTTAAATTAGAATATGTTCCTTCCAAAGAGAATATTGTAGATATATTTACCAATCCATTACCTAGGGACTCCTTTGAGTACCTCAAAGAGAAGTTGGGATTCCTTTTCATTGCTCATTCAGGAGCATAAATATTCATGGTAGGTTGGAGGATTTTGAAAGACCTGCCCATCTTCAGGGGGAGCAATGAAAGAAATTGAGTAGAAGACAATACAACATTCCAATAGTAAGAGTCACTCTCAAGATGTGCGCAGTCATAAGGACATCTCCCTTTTCCATTGATGTCAAAGGGGGAGAAACATACAACTGCGACAAATATGATTGTACAATAAGGGGGAGGGAATACCAGAGGAACACAATGATAGGGGGAGAGACTCACTAATAGGGGGAGAAACTCAAAAATAAGAGTTGCCATCAATGAAAAAGGGGGAGTTTTTTGAGCGCATGTTTTCATTGATGTCAACATGGCGCACATGGAGAGGAAGTGCATAGAAAGTATGGGACAAAGTTGGTGCAAAAGAAAAGGAAGTTCAGGGAAGGCTTGCAAAGGAAGTGCATGAAAGGATACTTTCTACTATACTATTGTAGATCAACATGAAATGGAACTCCTAGAAAAAAATTGTGAAAGGTTGATAATAGAAGTGAAACAAAAGGATTGAAGGAAAAAGGGATCAACGATGCAAGAGAAATCACATATGTGATTGAGTCTGCCAGGAGTGTGTTCATAATAGGAGGATACCCTATGATGCAACTCATAAGTGAAGGGGAATGTGAAAAATTCCATTTTCCATGATTGTAGAATGACTTAGTGGATGCTTATGTTGTAGTGCGATGATGTTTTTATCAAGCGACAAGTGAGAGAGTGAATTGTGTCGAAATGTGTGGAATATTGCCCAGATAGAAATCTGTAGGGTTCCTTGAGCCAATGTGAGGAATGGTGAAGTGGAGTGTGATGAGGTGAATTCTGAAGTACAATGCGATAGAATGATTCACTAGGGGCACTTACAGTCTAATTGGGCGATTTAGTAAGCACATTACAAGATGAGCACGAAAAGATGAAGAATTGTGAATTGAGTCTTTCTCTTTGGTTCTATCTACGCAATTGATGCTTTGCAGACCATAATGAAATTATTGTGTCATTATTTAGGAGATGATCGAATAATATAGACCACAGTAGTAGGATGACTTGGTCCATTTGATTTATTCAAATTCTATCCACAATGTAACAATCATGCGTCCATATACTTTATTTGGAAACAGTTATAACTAATAGGATTTTGATATGGTCTAAGTTTGTCCACAATATAACTGTCATACTTTATTTAAATAAAATCGTAACTGACAGGACTTTGATGTGGTCAAGATTTTTTCACATTGTAATTGTTACACGTCCACATACGTGAAGGTGAAATCAAGAAAATAAGTATAAGTATGGATGTGCTCTGATCGTGGACACATGTGTGAAGTGCAATGGAAGATGATAATGTAACATTTCATAGGAACAAAAATGTAGATTCGTCAAGATGTGTTGAAATATTTAGTGAGGTAACATATTTTTCTAAGTTTAGGGTGGTAGGGTGGTGCTAGGGTGAGTTGAAGGTCACTAAGGAATGAATTCCTCATTTTTGTAAGAAGTTGGTTCCTGAGAGGATTGGTGTCCTCATTTTTGTAACAAGTTGGTGCCTGAGAGGATTGGTGTCCTCATTATCTATGATAGATTGGTTCCTGAGAGGATTGATGTCCTCGTTATCTATGATAGGCAGATTCCTATTGAGATGAAAATTATAACTTGTAAGTTGGTGCTTGCAGAATAATATAAACAATATGTTATGTGCTTTTTTCCTGCATTGGGTTTCCACGTAAAAATATTTGTGTAGTGTATTCACTGTGTTGTTTTTTATTTTTTCTTGTACCTTTCATTAAGTGCGCACTTCTAAATAATTTAGATGGCTATGTTGATTTCTGCTTGTATATGTCATTAAGTGCACATTTCTAAACAACTTAACCGACTGAAAAAAAAGTAAAATATAGAAGGTTAATGCAATATTGTTCACCCCCCCCTCTCAATATTATTGCAAGTGTAAACACTTCCATCATTCATGATGTAACCTTCAATTAGTGAACACTAATATCTTCCAAGAACTACTCCATACGATGTAGGCAAGTCCACCACTATAATAGTAAAAATAGTTGTGATATGGGGAGCTACATTTATCCAAGCACAAAAATTTTAATTTCCCCATATGCTCGTACCTTTCTTGAATCTATTGTGTAGATACTTTCTCAATTTTAATAATACTTCATACATCCCATTCCAAAAGCTTCCATTACTGAAAATGACATAATATTATTGGTTGCGCCACTATCAACCAAACAATTGTATAATACCACATCATGATTTTCTATTGTGATGTAGAATGACGAGACTTTACCCTTGGGTTTTACGGCTGAAATATTTTGTTGAAGCTTGTAATTTGTTACAACAACTTTTATTGTCGCACTTGGCTCATCAATAATATTGATAATATTTTCTCTTTGTTGTGGGATTTTTACAACTTCCATGAAAGGGAGAGTAATTCTCAACTTTGTCAAGTCATCAGTTACGTTATAAGTTATCTAAGGATGATTCTTTATTTGATTGGAAACTGCTTGTTGTTTTGATGTTTCTGGAACATTTGTTTTGTTTTTCTCTTTTTCTTTTCAGCAGTTTATTTTGTTTTGAATATGTTGACTTGTTCCTAATTTGCGCAAAAAATTCTTGTGAGATATTTGACTCTTCGTGTTCATAAAAAATATACAAGGATGACTCACCTTCATCTATATGTATAGATTCAAGACCTTCATCTCGAGTTATTTCAGCCTCTTGGTCAAAGTTATCAAAATTTTATTCATCAAATATCTCTTCCAATATGGTAGCATTAGGGTTTGGTACTCTAGGTGCTCTTTTCCTATGATCTTCGGTGCTATCATCATTTCTAATCCTCTATTCCTGGAGAGGGTTTTTCTCTGTTCCTGAACATGAACTCTAGGATTTCGATTCGTATGAGAAACAATTTCTCCTCTTCTCAATATTGTTAGCTCATTGCGCATTTATTGGATCATTCAATTCATCTGAGATATTTTTTATCTTTGTTTTGTCTTTTGATTTGTTGTTGGATATTTTCTTACATTAGGGATCACTCCTTGAAGGATCCCTCCACTAATTCCTCAATTTTCATGATTCATTGTTCTCTAATTTTCAACATTCCTCGAGGTTGATGCCCCTTGATTTGAAATAGAAACATTATCCATTTTTCTTTGAATTTTTCTTAGGATAATCTTAGGATCAAAATGTGTTGCTAGCATGATTTCTTCCATATCCATTGCATTATATATATCTCCATCTAAGTCTTCAATTTGTGAATACCTGATAGCAAATTTTACATTTGAAGACATTTCATTTTTATAACATCCAAGTATAACTGGAGTGTTTGGTTTTTGCACTTCTGGAATTTGATTTAATGTCTTGAAAAATCTTAGATTAAAATCTATGATATTTTCACCCCTTTTCAAATGAATTTGGGTGAATTGTGTGAGTAAAGTATGATACACTACTAGGGGAGCAAACATGGTCAAGAACATGGTTTCTAAATAATTGAATGATGAAATTGACTGTGCATGAAGAGACATATACCATTCATAGGTCAAGCATGTCAATTTCTAAAGAAAAAGTCTAACCATTACATCATCATGTTCTAATAAATGAATTTTACACATATTATAAAAAATATCCATATGTATTTTTGGATCCATCACCCCATCTCTTAAAAATAGTGGCAACACTCCTTGTGGAATAATTGGCAATTGATGTTGGTCTCCTTGAATATTAAGTGGGGTATTTCTAACCCTTGTTCTTGGTATTATTTGTCTTTTGTTTCTCTCTTTATGATTCTCAGGATTATCTTGTCCATTACCCATTATCAGAATTATTCTTTTCTCAGTGGTGGAACTTTCACTAACTTATGTAATTTCAAGTTGTTTTCTCTTTCGTCTTGTTATTGGTCCCTTGTATGATTCCAGATTTCAAATCCCATCGTGTCTTCTTTGTCTTCTTGTGATTTATCTTTCTTCTTTGTGGGAAAGGGTTTCCCACAATATTTCAAGATCTTCACAAGTTTTGGCTATTGTTAATGTCAAATCATACAATTGATCAAGAATTCCCATTTGATTTCCAAGACCAACTTGTCATTGGGGTTGATTTGGCTGAGGTTGGGTCACTAGAATTCTAGTCTATGAAACTAGCCTTTTGTTTGTTGGACAATTGGTTTGGAAAGTTGGTTTTCATTGTTGGCAACCCTTGGAGAAGCTTGGAAGCCCTAGAGATATGGTTGAGATTTATGGTGATTTAGTTTCCATTGATGGAATGGTTGATGTTAGCATATGTGATGGGTACATTTGATGAATTCTACATGAAGCCCCAGAGGTGTGGTTATGGGACCCAAACTTGGTTGAGGAATATGGACTTGAAGTACAATGTAAATGTAGGTAAGACACTCACAGATGGATAGTCCTTGTTGTGTCATTTCTAGTGATAGGTGGTACGCCACATGTTTCCTCACAGTCAGGGAGATATGGCCTTGTGAAGTTGGAAGCCCCAAAGAATGGTCAAGAAGCCCCTAATTGGTTACATGTCAATAAATGAATGTGTAAAGTTGTTGTAACAAAAAATTCAAGAAGCCCTAAGAATAAGGAAAGAGGTTACCTAGAAAATGTATACATACGCCTCAAGGAGTCTCTCATAAACACACACACACACATACATTGAATATATATCTTGTGATAATGTTATAGTCTAGTATTTTGGTCTATTGGTGAATCTGACAACAAATATGATGCGGCGAAGAAAATACGAGGAAAGAAGGAAATTTTCAGAGCTCCAGAGTTCTAGGTTTTTTGTGTAAACCTAATTAGGTAGTCCCTTGTAGGTCATATTGAGGGTGTCACACTAGGTACCCATATGGGTTTCCTAGGGCAAGTCACATGAGGTCCTGCATGATAGGGAGTCTTAGTCCCGTGAGGCTAAGACAAATATGGTATAAATGTTGGTACCAGGATGTTGAAGGTTGTGACAGAGTTACAGGTCGATATTATAGTACAATAGGTCAACTACAAGTTACAGGTATGCTTATGTGATTATATCGTATTCTTGGTGATGGTATGCATATGCTTGAGAGGCATGTCTTGTTGATGCATGGTACATCTTGGTGACATTGGTGTGGTACACTGATTAGTGATACATCTTGGTTGTATTGTTATATTGGTATTTGGCTTCGTTACATGGTGATGATGTTATATACTTGAGGCTTATTCTTGGTATACTCTTGAAGCATTGGCACATGGTGTATGATTGTCATTGATATTAATACATTTTTGAGGAATAAAAATGTTATATGGTAGCACATGTATGAGATACATATCTTGGTTATGTTAGCACTTGGTTGAGGTATAACATTGATAGTACTTGCTTGTATATCCTATGGTATATGGTGTATGAGATGTTTGAGTGATATGGTATATGGTTGAGATACATTGTTGATAAATGGTATGGTACAGGTGTTGGTGCATGGTTGATGAACTTGTTGTGGTACAGGTTGTGGTACACGATTGATGCTTGATATAGGTTGATGATTTGGTACATTCCTTAGCACATGGTTGAGACACATATCTTGTGATGGTATGTTGGTGATATTGGTGCATGCTTGGTAGAGGCATGTGTTGGTGATGTTGGACATCTAGTTGAGAGGTGTCCTTGGTATATGATGCATGTGATAGGATATGGAGGAGTATCGGTGACAGTGATAGGTTGGACAGGTTGAAGTGATAGGTTGGATATAATAACAAGTTACAGGTTGATGTGACAGTGCCAATGGAAATGACAGTGATAGTGGCAGTGGCAGTGGTTGTGATTTTGGTAGTTATAGTTTGTCTACATTTATATTTTAGGGTGGTGGGACAGGGAAAAGAAAGGGGGTTGTAGCCTCCTTCGAGTTGGTGTCATAGAACTCAGGGAGTTGAATCTTCCTTCAGGTTGTGTAACATCCCCATATGGTACGACTCCTATGATGTACAACTAGTAAAAGCACCCTTAAATCTCCTTTTGTGTGTGTGTGTGTAGGAATGTAATAATGACATTATACTCAACATCGCAACACGACGACGACACAATGCATGAAACTCACGCAACAACAACATAACGACCTAACATAAAAGCACATCAAGCACCTGGAAGCAATGTACGACATTCAAAAAATGAAAAATAAGAATGAATACCCGCCCGTCCTACCCTGCATTGGTGAGGACCTCCAAGACACATAAGCAACGCTCAAGCCCAGGTTCCCATCAATTTTGACCATTTAAGGTCTCAGAGCTGGCGACTATTCTGAGGAACAAGGATGTGTCTACATCCCGCCCGACACAAGCAGACCAAGCCTACTAAGCTAAGGACAATCATCCTAACGACCCAAAATTAATTACACAAGTAACTAGAACCCTTACAGTGAGAAAACCAAAAACATTAAATGTTTACAAAACCAAGTAAAAACATTAATTAAAATGAACAACAACATTAATCAAGGCTAAAAGGTCGTTATCTATGACTTAAATTGGCATTAATTACAGATCAATTAACCAGTCTAAATTCCATCAGTCAATGAGTTACCCACCGAACTTAACATGAATTACGACTCAAATTTAGCGAGTCTGGGTTACCAATTAGGCGATATCTATAAATGCAACTAACCATGAACTTGAATAACAACATTAACATTCTTAAAGTGGAATGCTACCTATAGCACTTATGAACAGTTAAACATCAACATTAGTCTAGATATAATGACTGAACTAACCACACTAGCTGTTTATTATCATTGAGGAGGAAACAACCAACTAATAACATTGTTGTAACAAATCAACAAGGTAATTACATATATGTTACATAACAATTTATTACAGCAATTAACAAGGCATTTAACATAATGATTAACATAATCAATTAATTGAGCAATAACAAGGTAGTTTGCATGACTATTTTCATAACAAGTATTATAGCACTAACAAGGCGATTATCATGTTAATTAACATAACAATTAATATAACAGTAGTGAGGAAATTTATATGATGGTTAACATAACGATTAATAGCGCAAAAACAAGGCAATTTACATAACTGTTTAACCATTTAACTCGCTGCGGCATTTAATCAATAAGTAGGAATCTACTGACCATTCAAAGTGTTGTAGCAAATGTTCTGGCATTTAGTAAGGCAATTAATATAACATTTAACATTGCAATTAACAAGCCAATTGACTGTAGCAATGGTTCTGGTAAATTCATGGTCATTCCAGCAAGATCAGTCAACATTCTAAAGGAAAAAATCATGGGTAATTACAGCAAGCTCTGGCAACATTCTAAAGGAAAAATTGTGCATAATTACACATCAATCAAAGTCAACTCTTAAAGGAAATAATCGTGGGCATTAAAAAATGGTCTCAGACAGGTTTTGAATGGCAAAACATGAGCATTTAAACAACGGTCTCATACATGTTTTGAATGGCAAAACGTGAGCATTTAAACAACAATCTCTGACATGTTTTGAATGGCAATTCGTGAGAATTTAACCACAATCTCAACCACGTTTTGAATGGAAAAAAAATGTGGGTAATTTAATCAGCTATCACAGTCTCATTTTAAAAGGAAAAAACATGTACAGGGATACACCAGAAGGGGATTTCTTTTTTCCTGTCATTAAATAACAAGCAATTTGTTGTACCATCACACCAGAAGGGGATTTCATTTTTCCTGTCATTAAATAAAAAGAAATTCATTGTGCCATCACACCAGAAGGGGATTTCGTTTTTCTTTTCTGTCATTGTATAATAAACAAATCGCTGTGACAACACCCCATAAGGGAATTACGTTTTTCCTGTCATTAATAATAAGTAATTATTGTAGTAACCAAGGGGAAAAATGCAGACAAAAAAAAACAAAACGTTTTTCCATTCCAGGATACAAATAAAAATTGCAGACAACGAATCAAATCATTTTTCCATTTCCAGAATACCCATACAACGCAGATAGGAATAAAAAAAAAAAAAATGTTTTTCCATTGCCAGAATACCAAACAACGCAGACAAGAAAAACACAAAACGTTTTTCCATTCCAGGATACAAATAAAAATTGCAGACAGAGAATCAAATCATTTTTCCCTTGCCAGAATACCCATACAACATAGACAGGAATAACAAATAAAAAAGAACGTTTTTCCATTGCCAAAATACCAAACAAGGAAGACAAGAAAAACAAAAAAATGTTTTTCCATTCCAGGATACAAATAAAAATTGCAGATAGAGAATCAAATCATTTTTCCATTGCCATAGATCCAATACAGTGCAAACAATAGTAAGAGAACGCAAGGATCCAAAGGGAAAGGTCATGGAATGATTGTCGGGGGTTCTATCAGTCAAGGCAAAGAGAAAACCTACGAGGACACCGGAGAATCCACACGCAGAGGTCGTTGCCAGATGGCGGAATCCACAATCATCCAGTGACAAACATCAAGGGTAGTCGGCTAACAGGTTCATCCTTCGCTCATCATCCTCACATAGAAAAGCAAGGCGTTGAGATCCATAGGTCTTTTAACGCTAAGGCGATGACCGTAGATCAGGCTCCTGGCCGACTGCTCAGGTGAGGACTACTGAGCTAGGGATGAAGGCTAAACAACCACGAAGGTCAAAATCAACACAACAAGGTGGTCAAGACATGCGGGAAAACGAAGGCCATGGGAGTCAACAACCATCAAGCTAGGCTAAGGAAAGTTCCAGTCACCAATTTAAAAAAAAACATCATCTTACTTTTCCATTAAATAAGAAAATCCAAGTATAAGTCCTAATAGATTCTACCATACAAAAATGAAGAGAGCGTACCGTTGCTTGATCTCCCACTCTGAATGACGTACCACACGCTCCGTGCAACTCTCGCTCGTCGATTGTCGAGACTTCACCGGTACCTCCCAGCCAATGCTAGGGGTACTCTGCTTCCCCCTTAGCCCCCCAAGCCACAAAGGGGCCACACACTCACTATCCAGAGATTTCGACTAGCTCCCAGCTCGCCTTGCAAGGCCGAGCTACCACTCCTCACCGAGCTGGGTATCCCAACTCCCACAAGTTAAGTCAGTCAAGTAGAAATTTCTGCAACGTAACGTTACGCAAACCGAAGAAGATCCAACCTCCATCACCTCCCTTAATTATATAGAGTTTCGTGGTTCCTCACTTTCCAAAAATTCTCTTTTAGTTAAGTTTTTATAATTAATTTCCTAAAAATTCATCCCCATACAAGTGTCACCCATCCCCTTCCTTCCTCCAAAAATTAGCTTCTTTAATTAATTAATTATCTTTATTTCCCTCACCCACCTAGAGTTACTCCTAGAATCACTTCTAGGTGTCCCCAAATTCTCTTACAGGTTTTAATAACTTTCCCTTTTATTAAATTGCTAGTTTAGTTTAAATTAGAAATGTCTTAAATGGTAGATGCTTTACTAAGTTTGACCTTCTACTTTTTCCCTTTTTATGTTTACCTCTTTTGCTAGTTTCCTATTTTTTTAGATTTTCCCTCTTTCCCCTTTTTAATTAGAACTCAAAAAGGCAAGTGTGGAAATTAACCCTTTTTGCCTTTTCTCATTTAATTAGTATTTTAAAATTATCAAAATAATAAAACCATTAATTCCCCTTTTTCTTTTAAATTTTATTCCAATAGATTTTTTTTTTAATGAATAAATTAAATTTCTTATTCCCTTCGTGTTACAAGATTTAACGAAGGTCATAATTATTATTTATGTGTTTTTTGTTTTTATTATTATTATTGTTATTTTTATTTTTTATATAGAGAGACAAAATTTTACCACTAGCATAGTTTAGACTTAAACCTTAAATTTTCGTACAGGGCGACATTTAATTAGGGAATTTGTTTTAAAAATTTATTAACACGTTATTCGTCCTAAGGCCATCTAGGTTCATTCCTCTATTATCAACAATGCGACGTGCCTTTCAAGACGCACTAGGTGTTCCAAGGGTGCCACTCGCCTTAATTTGTTTCCCTTGCACGACCTGCCCTTCAGGATGCACTACGTGCTCCAAGGGTGCCACTCACCTCTTGACTGAATTGGTAGACATAAAAAAAACCTGGAGTCAATTATCTGCCAGGTGAACTTGTGGGAGACTAAGGGCCTTTAAGGAATAATACCCCCGCCTTATTGCACGCCCCTTAGAATCATCGTGAGCGACTGTCGCAGTTTCCCTCATGGCATCGTGGGTCCTCTCAAACTAGGTAAACGTTAACCTACAGTTCGAACCACGACGGGAGTGCTAGTAGGATGTGGCAGGGCTTCTATCCACACCTCTCCCTCAACATCTCTGGTAGTCGTGTGTGACCCCTTTACTCCACATGTGAGTCTGATCAGCAAGCTATCGTCAGCCTACATCATCAACAAATTATGTCAGAACATATCCATATCATATCATCTAATCAGATGCACTAATATCACAGTAAAACAATCAAATCTCAATGGTACACTCCCTTACTCGATCCAGAGTCCAAGGGCTTCCATCGATGCCTCTGCATCCTTGAGGTCCAAAATCCTGCACACTCAGTAAATCGAGTCAATAACACCTGTCTATGTCAATGTAGTAAAACAACATGTCATCAACCCATAACGCCTCATAATCAAAATCAAAAGTTTTAATAGCATAATAATCCATATCACCTACGAGCAAGTGTCCTCAAAGAATAAGTTCACTCAGTGCGCCAGAGTGGGATGTTACATACACCCCCTCTTGGTCTAAACTTCATCCCGAAGTTTCATAGTATAAATTCTGAAATAAAGTGTATCACAGTATCATATGTCTATCTATCAAACAAAAATGGAAACTACTGACGCATATCATATGCGTCCTCCCAGGTTGTCGAGTGCAGACTATAATTGTCCCACTGGACCTTGACCTGCTCTATCGTTCAACATCATAGTTGTTGAACGTGATGATCCAAGATGTGGATCAACTCAGCTGTGAGCGTCCCCTCATCCGTCACCTACAAGGAACTCATGTCAATAACATGTGTAGGATCACTAATATGATGTCTCAAAACAGATACATGAAAAACATCGTGCATGCGCCTCAAATAATTAGGCAAGGCTAGTCGATAGGCCACATACCCCTTTCTCTCCGCAATCTCGAAAGGTCCCACGAACCGAGGAGAGAGTTTAGCTCCTTCCTAAACTTGATCAAACTTTTATGTTGTTTAACCCTCAAGAAGACTCGATCGCCGACCTTATAACTACGGTCGACACGGTGCACATCGACATAACTCTTTTGTCAATCCTGTGCTTCTTTAATCCTTTGTCTTATTGTTTGCATTTGCTCTTCCATTTCTTGGTTTGCTTCTAGTCCCACCAGGACCCTACCCTCAAGCTGATCCCAACTCAAAGGCATCTGACACAGTTGCCCATAAAGAAACTCGAAAGGCACCATCTTAATGGTGCTCTAGTAACTGTTGTTGTAAGCAAACTCCACTAGTGGCAAGAATTCTTCCCAACGCTTTTGTTGGTCCATCACGTACATGTGCAACATTTTCTCCAAGGTTTGGTTCATTCATTCGGTCTACCCATCAGTCTCTAGGTGATACGCAGTACTAAAGTTAATTTGGGTTCCCAAGGCCTCTTGGAAACTCATCCAAAATCGTCTAGTAAACACCGATCCTCGATCAGATATAATCCTCTTAGGCATGCGATGCAGCCTCACAATCTCACTAATGAAAACTCTAGCTATGTCAGGTGCCTGAGACGTCATACGCACATGAATAAAGTGAGCACTCTTCATCAGAGTGTCTACTACTACGAACATTGAGTCATGTCTCCTCGCCGTCAGTGGCAATCCAACAATAAAATCCATCGAAATAACCTCACATTTTTATTCCGGAATAGCATGTGGTTGTAGTAATCCAGCTGGGTGTCTATGTTCAACCTTTACCTATTGACATTCTAAACATCTGGCCACATAGTTGACTTTGTCGGCCTTCATTCCCTTCCAGAAGAATAAGGGTTTAATGTCTGCCCTCATCTTCATGACTCCTGGGTGAGCCATGTAAACTGCTCTATGAGCCTCGCTCAGGATCAACATCCTCAACTCGTTGTTCGAAAATACGCAGATCTAGTTTTTAAACCTCAATAATCCATTGCTATCAAACAAAAATCCTTCAAATCGTGGTACCATCATTGTGTTTTTTCCGATAAAACCCTCGACCTCTTTGTACCAGTCATCATCACACTGTAAAGTTAGAATCTTTTCATGCAGATTCGTCTGAAGAGGCAACACCGAAAATATGCGTGGTCTCCGACTCAATTCATCCACCACTCGGTTCACTGTTCCTTTTATGTTAGTAATCTCAAAGTCGTACTCGCTAAGCAATTTCGACCAACACTATTGTCACACATTCAGGTCACTTTACATAAAGATGTGTTGTAGTCCACAATGGTCAGTCTTTAGTTCGGATTTTCATCCAACAAGGTAGTGTCCCCAAACCTTCAAGGCATAAACGATGGCTAACAACTCCAAATCATTCATCGCGTAGTTCTCCTCATGCCTTATCAGTTTCCTCGAAATGTAAGCAATCACTCGTCCGTCTTGCATCAAGACCCTGCCTAAGCCTTCCTTGGATGCGTCAGTGCATACCAAGAAGTCCACGTCCATGTTAGGGACCTTTAGTATCGGTGTTGTTGTCAACAATTCCTTGAGCCCATGAAATGCTTTCGCGCATTTCTCGGTCCAAACAAACTTCTTGTTCTTCTTCTCCAACTCTGTGATCGGATTTGCTATCTTTGAAAATCCCTCAATGAACCGTTGATAGTATCCTGCTAAACCCATGAAGCTACGCACTTCTAGGAAATTCATCGGCGCAGGCCATTCCATAATAGCCTTGAACTTTCCTGGATCCACGATGATGCCTTCGCCGGAAATGACATGCCCTAAGTAGTGAATATTCGATTGATAAAAAAGAGAATTTGGAAAACTTCCCGTACAATTTGTGCTCTCGCAGACACTGTAGTACCAAGTGCAAGTGTTTGTCATGATCCTCCATCATCCGAGAGTAAATCAAACTATCATCAATGAATACTTGGATGAACTTGTCCAAGTACTCACATAACACCCCATTCATCAAACTCATAAATACCCCTAGGGAGTTTGTCAGTCCAAACGGTAAAACAATAAACTCGTAATGTCCAAACCTTGTCTTAAAGGCGGTCTTAGGGACGTCATCTTCCTTAATCCATAACTAGTGATGCCCTGATTGCAAATCGATCTTTGAGAACACCATTGCGCCCTTCATTTGATCAAACAGATCATCAATCCTTGGCAATGGATATTGATTCTTGATCGTGGCCTTGTTCAATTGACGGTACTCAATGAAAAGCCTCCACGACCGATCCTTCTTTTGTATGAAAATAACAGGTGCACCCTGTTAGAATATATAAGATGGTGTGCTCATTTTACCACAACGATACCCTCGTCTCCCAACCACAGGCCGAAGCCTCCCTCCGAGCACCTTAACCTTGACCTGATAATTCCTTTGGAAGCAAACCCTAGGCTAGATAGCCAAACAAAGAGCAGCGCATCTCTCCCCAAGGATAGCACATCACAAAAAGCTGATGAGATAGTCCAAACCCTAGCCAAGAGATATCCAAGCCAAATACTGAAACTTGCTACTACTGCAGCTGCAGCTGCAACCCTCCTCCAGACCTGCGCACCAGCTGCAACTGCAGTGCGCACCAACTGGGAAAACTGCAGTCCTGAGATGTGATAAATGAAAGACTGGCACCCTGTATTTATAGTAATCCTGCCAGTTTACTGGGGCCGACTTCTCCTTCTGGGTATGTGTCTATTCAGTATATTATTATTAATTCTGGCCAACTTCTTCTCTTGGAGGCTAATAGCCTAAGATAAATTATATTCTTGAGCCGACAAGGCTTCTAGGGTTATTAACCAATTCATTTAGGGTTTCTCTTCCTTCCCGGAGTCTTCTATTCTCGTCAGGTTCACATGTAGAGGTAAATACCTCCCGCATCTACCATAATATTAACACTCCCTCCTAGATAGAGAGGTATTTACAGGTAATGGACTTGTGCACAAAACATACCATTTACCCGGTAGCATCAATATAGTCATCTAGACTATTTCATGACTAGATCATGAGCATCACCATCACTATCAACTGCATCATCTTTCGTAACCATACTTCATCTTATTAATATGATGTTGAATAAGTCACTCTCACCATAGAGTGATACAAGAGGAGTAAAAGCTCTGAACTGTTTTTCCTCTGGAAAATATCTGTTCATCATTCATCTGAATGATCATCATCTCCAGTAAACTGTTGATAGTCTTCAAGGAAATTAGAACAACAATGGTCTTGAGCACAACAAACCATTCAACTGGTAGAACCACGAGCACCTGTCATTATTATCCGACTTGATAATCTCCTATGACAACTGGTACAATATCAATTTATAGAACACACCTGTGTCTATTCCTGTAGTACACAACTACAATCCAGTGGTTAACTACCACATCACGTAACACACAATTACTTGATCAGCAATAGTGAAACATATTCACCATAG
>ML808822.1:61302-74738 GCA_009831015.1 Picea engelmannii
AATTTGCCCAAATAAATTACAGAATGAGTTCCTCTTACAATTTCACCCAATTTCAAAAACCAATTCAGCCGAAGCAGAGTCCGGGAAGTGAAGTTATGATAATTTTAAATTCAACTATTTTTTAGGGTTTTTCCAGAAAAAAGCCACGATTTTCTGCCGTAATTTATTGCTCTATTTTTTTGGGTTTTTTCATGACAGTTGCGGGATGGAAGAGTTCATAGGATGCTGAGATGGTTATTTCCTCTCAAACCCTCAAAGAAGTTCTACAAATCACTGAAGCATTCAAATCTCAATTGTATGACACGTTGGATGCTAGATTGCATGTCCTTGCAGATGGCCTCAATGATAGTTTTTGTAGTAGTCAATATTCATTGGATAACATGTATGGGAGGTTTATTATGGAATAAATATGGGATGAATATAATCAAGAAATATATGCTTGGTATGATTTTGAGGCCGATTGCGATAATTGGTATATGGATAGTTGTCATTTCTGGGATGACAACCACTTCCATATTTTATTTGATGATTCTACTCCACCTTTTGTAGAGAACACCAATCTCCCACATCAGGAGCTAGTTATGATTACCAACATCCAGCCTGCATATTCTACAATGGTATTGTTCATTCCAGGTTCATCTTTGACCCTTTTCCACTATGTGTATGGATATTATTATTTGGATCCACATGATAGGTGTCAGTATTGGGAGCATCATTTTCAGTTTATTATTGGGTCTCGATATCTTTTGTGTGGAGTTCACATGAGCACTTGGACATGGGACCCTGGTTTACAATGGTGGTTGGACTACTTCAGCATGGTGGCTTCCATTTCTCAATGGGACCCTAGTTCTCTAGTCTACTTCAGCACTATGGTCCACACTTATCCATGGGACCTTGGTATATGGTTGTACATCAAGCGTTGAGGAAAACACTTTCATAAGGGGGATGGAGTGTAAGGTAGCTAGAGAGGTAGTGGGGAGGCCTAGAGGTCCCATAGTGATAATAATGGAGGCCATTCAATGTAAGGTGGACTAGGTCCACTATATTATTAAATAAAACCCACTATGGTAGTTATATATAATAAATGTAAGAGGACTTCTTAGAAGGTTCTACTTCTAGAAGATTCCTTCTCTAGAATGTTCTTAGGTGATGTTAGCACTATATAAAATGGCTCAAACAATGTAATGAGATATGAAGAGAATTATTGTATTGTGAGTTGTATCTCAATAGGAGGATGCCCCCTCGAAGAGGCAAGTGAACATGAGATGATCCCTTCCATAATAGGATCCATTGTATGGTGTTTCCCTACCTCAAGGGTTTGGTAATAATAAAGTGTGGTTTCTTCTATATTGCTCTGTGGATCTATTGTGTATTCAGTATTTATGGTGATTATATTTGTAGATCTATTCAAGGATATATTCAGTACAGGTTCTATTTACGTATGTATTCAGGCAGGGATATCTTCAGTATAGGTTGTTCCATACATACAGAGTTTAATTGGAATATAGAGAGTACTAGTTCATTTTGAACCAAAAAAATAATGTGATGATCAGTTGCAACCATGAAGCCATCATGATGGTACGATTGATAGATGGGTCAACATTATGGACAATTGAGTACAATTTTTTTATGAAATGTGGATAGAGATGGATACTTAGTAGGTACAAAAAATATGGGTTAGATGAGATACATAACAGTGCATTTACAATTGGAATAAGTGGAATCAGTTGGTCCCAGAAAGGAAAGCAATAAAAGGCACAACAAAACAAGGAAGAGAAATCATCAATAGAAGATAAATCATCAAAACAAAATCATTGAACAATATGGTCAAGTGAACATGGCAAGTGAATGAATGAATAAAGTAATGAATGATTTTTATATATGTTAGAGAGTTACAAGAGGAAACACCAATGGAAAATTAGCAAGCACTGGAAGAGAGGAAAGGGAAAATTTACAGGTATCCCTACATATATCTACATGACATATTGCATAAAATTCAAGGGAAGATAAATCATCAAGAGATTCATAAAGGAATATCAATAGCATGTAGACAACGGGAGAGATGAAAAAGACTTGAATAACACAAGTAAATATTTTTTTTGTATTCTTCTCATATACATCAAAGTTTTACATGAGGAAGCACCATGAAGAGAAAGCATAGGCTTGCACATATGGGGAGAGAGAAAACAAAGGAGAGTTACTCTTTTCCCCATGATTTCAAAGGAAGATAAAGAGAAAGATTATAAGAGTAAGAATCAAGCGCATGAAGTTAGATAAGGATTGTTTAGATAAGGTATACCTTTAGGGAAGAAGAATATGAGGAGAGAAACATGTGAAGAGAAAGAGAAAAGGCATGGAAACAAAAAAAAAGAATGGAAGCACAAAGACAGGGGAGAAGCCTCAATGAGAGATAGCCTTTTACATTGATGTCAAAGGGGGAGAGTGAGAAACATTGATGAGGAGAAATGGTCACATGGGGAGCATCAGTGTTGGAGCATCAATGTTTCCATCAATGTTGGTATTTCCATCAATGCCAAAGGGGAAGATTGTTGGATAGTTGGTTGTCATTGATGTCAACCCTTGGAGAATGATTTCAACCCTTGGAGAAGTTTGAAATCCCTAGATATGTGGTTGATATTTATGGTGAGCTAGTTTCCATTAATGGATTGGTTGATGTCGACTCATGTGATGGGTGCATTTGATGAAGTCTACATGAATCCCAAGAGGTGTGGTTATGGGACCCGAACTTGATTGAGGAATATGGACATGAAGGATAGTGTAAATGCAGGTAAGACACTCATATATGTATAGTCCTTTTTGTTTCATTTCTGGTGATAGGTGGTACGCCACATGGTTCCTCATGGTTCGGGAGATATGGCCTTGTGAAGTTGGAAGCCCCAAAGAATGGTCAAGAAGCCCCTAATTGGTTACAATTTAATTAATGAATGGGTAAAGTGGTTGTAACAAGAAATTCATGAATCCCTAAGAATAAGGAAAGAGATTACCTAGAAAAAGTATAAATACACCTCAAGGAGTCTCTCATAAACACACACACACACATTAAATATCTATCTTGTGAGAATGTTATGGTCGAGAATTTTGGTCTATTGTTGAATACGATGATAAGTATAAGACAACGAAGAAAGTGCAAGGAAAGAGATTTTTTTTTGGATTTGCAGAGTGCTATGGTTTCTTTGTAACCCTGATTAGGTAGGCCCTCACGAGTGAGATTGAGGGTGTCATGTGAGGCACCCCCACGGGTTTCCTAGGGAAGGTCATGGAAGGCCCTGCATGACATGGAGTATTAGTCCTACGAGGCTAAGATAAATCTGGTACAAATGTTGGTACCATGCTATTGAAGGATGTGAAAGAGTTACAAGTCAATATTATAGTACATCAGGTCAACTAAAGGTTACAAGTATGCTTATGTAATTATATATTATACTTGGTGATGGTATGTAAATTCTTGAGAGACATATCTTGTCGATGCATGGTACATCTTGGTGACATCAATATGGTACATTAATTAGTATTACATCTTGGCTATATTGGTATATTGGTATTTGGTTTGGTTACATGGTGATGATGTTATATGCTTGAGGCTTATTCTTGGTATACTCTTGAAACATTGGCACATGGTGTATGTTTTTCATTGATATTGATACATTGTTTAGGAATACACTTGGTATATGGTAGCACATGTATGAGATACATCTCTTGGTGATGTTGGTACTTGGTTGAGTTACATCATTGATAGTACCTTCTTGTATATCCTATGGTATATGGTGTATGAGATGATTGAGTGATATGGTATATGGTTGAGATACATTGTTGGTACATGGTATGGTACAGGTGTTGGTGCATGGTTGATTCACTTTTTGTGGTGCAAGTTGTGGTACAAGGTTGATGCTTGGTACAGGTTGATGATTTGGTACATGCCTTGGTACATGGTTGAGACACATATCTTGTGATGACATGTTGGTGATCTTGGTAGATGTTTGGTAGAGGCACGTGTTGGTGATGTTGAACATTTAGTTGAGTGGTTTCCTTTGTATATGATCCATGCAAGAGGATCTGGCTGAGTATACTGGTGACAGGTTGGACAGGTTGATCTGTGATAGGTCAATGTGATAGGTTTGATACAATGATGGATTATAGGTTGATGTGACAATGGAAGTGGAAGTGATAGTGACAATGGTTATGATTGTGGTAGTGACAATTGTTCTACATTTATATTTCAGGGAAACAAGGCGGGGAAAGGAAAGGGGGTTGTATCCTCCTTCCGATTGGTGTCATAGAAGTCAGGGAGTTGGAGCTTCCTCCCGCTTGGAGCCTGACAATTATGGAGTTGTATCCTCCTTCTGGTTGGAGCCAGAGAATTTAGGGAGTTGTAGCTTCCTTCAGGTTAGAGACTTTAAATAGGGGGTTGTAGCCTCCTTCTAGTTGTAGCCTCCTTCTTGTTGTAGCTGGAGAATTGAGAATTTGGTGCTTCCAATGAATGTATTCTTGACAATATATAAGAAAACATTATGTGGTTTTCTCTCGTTTGAGTTTCCATGTAAATTCTGGTGGACTATGTATTTGATGTGATGTTGCTTATGGTTATATGCTTATTATTTATTGAATTCAATCATAGATGATACATTGATGATATAGTGCTGATAAAGTTGAATTTTATATATTGTGGTTAAAACTTGTAAAAGTGATCATATTGATTCACCCCCCTCTCAGTATTCCAACATTATTCTCCCCAATATGGTCCCCAAAAATGTTGATGCTTAGATATGTTACAGCCCAATCAACAACCTCACAAGGATATAATTACCCCCCTACGTTTTTATAGAGGTGGTACAATATATTGAAACTATAATATGAAAATGAGAGAATACTAAATAGAAAACCTCAATATTTATCACTCAATAAAAAGGTAAAAATATTTCTAATTTAAAATAGGATACATACACCGAAGAATTCCTGAGAAGAGGACCAAGAATATTTACTCAAAAAAATAAAATATTTGTAGAAAATATTATACAAGAATAAATAATAATTATATCTTCCTTCAGGTTGGATACTTTAAATAGGGGGTTGTAGCCTCCTTCTTGTTGTAGCTGGAGAATTGGGAATTTGGTGCTTCCAATGAATGTATTCTTGACAATATATAAGAAAACATTATGTGGTTTTTTCTCATTTGAGTTTCCATGTAAATTCTAGTGCACTATGTATTTGGTGTGATGTTGTTTATGGTTATATGCTTATTATTTATTGAATTCAATCATAGATGATACATTGATGATATAGTGTTGATAAAGTTGAATTTTATATATTGTGGTTAAAACTTGTAAAAGTGATCATATTGATTCACCCCCCTCTCAATATTCCAACATTGTTCTCCCTAGTATGGTCCCCAAAAATGTTGATGCTTAAATATGTTGCAGACCAATCAACAACCTCACGAGGATATAATTACCCCCCTATGTTTTTATAGAGGTGGTACAATATCTTGGAACTATAATATGAAAATGAGAGAATACTAAATAGAAAACCTCAATATTTATCACTCAATAAAAAGATAAAAATATTTCTAATTTAAAATAGGATACATACACCAAAGAATTCCTGAGAAGAGGACCAAGAATATTTACTCATAAAAATAAAATATTTGTAGAAAATATTATACAAGAATAAATAATAATTATAGGAAAAACAAAATAACTCTCACATCCATCACAATTTTCATAAATTTTTATCACATTCAAGGAAAAAATATAAAGGCCCACATATGAGAGAAATTTACAAGAGTTTTTGCATTCAAAATAGAATAGAATATGATAGGAAAAATTTAAATATCTTATTCTCAAAATTCACAGTTCAAATATATCATTAAAGTTTATCCCCAAAATAGTTCTCTGGGATTTTTTCAAAAAATAAATATAATCTTTAATAGTATTAAAATTAAAATGCATTTGTCCAGAAATGGACTAGGATTGGGCTCCTGTGAACCATACAAGAAAGAACTGAACATGATTGGACCTAAAAGGAAGACAAAGAGAATCAATCAGAAAACGATTATGTTTTTCTTTGGATAGATAAGCACAACTAGATGGCTTATGAATGAGAGGAGAACATAATTGAGAAGGATGTAATCAATTTACTCATTGTGATGGAATCTCTCTATTTATATTTTCTTGTCTATGTTATTTATGTATTGTCTTTGGCTTCAGTTTCATGAATGGTACCAACCATCTCTACTTGATCTTCTTCACTTATCTTGATTAAAGCTTTCTTTAACCAATTTTTGATGTATTCTCTCATTGGTGAGATAGTTATTTCCTGTCTGACTTTGGTATCAAATAATGTATCTTCTAATTATCTTAAATCAATTTAAATGTGGTGAAGCATTTCCTCGATATCTTCATTTTTATTATCATAACTCACAAGCCAACTTTTGACTTCATGTTTCATATTATCGATCATACTATTGAAATTTTCCACTGATACACCTTTTAATATCTCTAAATGTTCCTCAAATTGATCCCTCATCATAAGAATAGAATTTATGATTATTTTTGGATCTTGGATTTTCCTGGTAGTTCCTAACAAATATAACTCAATCAACTTAAAATACAATTCCCCTGTTTTGACACTTAAAGTGTCAACATCAGCTAATATTTCTTTTAAAACTTTTATCCTCTTGAGCCAAGAAGCTTTCAAATTCTTTATGCGAGTATAGGATGCTAAGTATTCTTTTTTTCTTTTCAGTTCATTCATTCCAGAAACTCTCAAAACAAATGTAATGACAACATCCTTAAAAAAACCTAGTCATTTTCTAGGTCAACCTGGAGGTACTCTCTTAGATTAGTAATCCTAAAACCCAAAGAAACAAAGCTACTTGGAAAATACCATACCTTTAAAATGATATACACTCTCTTTTTTATGTTTTCCCCAACATAAAATCTAACCCCAACAAGAAAAATTGATGTTCCCTTTAACTTCGAGCTTTATTTTGTTGTTTTATCAAAGCTTTTCCCAAGTTGAATAATAGAAATAGGACTTGAAAATATTGGGGGTGGAATTAAAGTGTACTCAAGTTCTTTAACCATTTCTTTGATCATAACATTTATAGCTTCCATTTCATCCACTGAAATTTCTAGAGAATCACCTATAGCTATATGAGTCCTTTCAATTCTTGATGCTAAAACTCATCTTAAATTAATTTTTGAATGTATTTTTCCTCGGACCATTTTTTCCTTTTGAATTAACTTTTTCAAATACTAATTTCTTCGATTCTTTATCAAATAAATCATCACAAAGAGTTAAGGATTATTCGTCATAGAAGAATGATTCTTGTGTATTCATCTCCACTACAACTTCTTTAGTCTCCAAAATCCTCTACTCTTCATCTGGAAACTCGATATCTTCGATATTAACATCCAACTCTATGTCCTCAAGGGAATCATGATCATCATGTATGACCTCATCTAATTCCTATTGATTTTCCTATATTTTCATTCTACTATTTATTTTAAGATTATGAGGTCTTTCAAGATTATCTTTGGGAGGATCATGGTCATCTCCATCACCATAATTTCAATTACAAATTTATTTTGTTCTTGAGTTACAATTTGAGGCTTCTGTTTGGGTGTGTCGCTTCTTTGAGAATTATTTTGAGACCTTTTTCTTCTTTCATTTACAACCCTTCCACATTGTCGATGTGCTTCATTATTATTGTAACTTACAACAATAGTGAGAGGGGGGGTGAATCTGTATTGTATCATATTTCTATATTTTCTTTCCTTTGCAATAATTTTTTTTTTATACAAGATTACGTAATAAGAAGTATATGAAGAACTAAAAAAACAACACAAAAAATACATTACACCATCAATTTTATGTGGAAACCCAGTGCGGGAGAAAACCACACAACATATTTCATTGTGTTATTTTGCAAGCACCAACTTACAATTTACATTCATTCATATAGACAAGCACCCACCCATTGAAAATAAGGAAACCAATCCTCTTAGGAGCCAATTTGTCACAGATAATGAGGACCCCAATCCTCTCAGGCACCAACCTCATGCAAATGAGGACATTAATCCTCTTATGCACCAACTTGTTGCAAACAATGAGGAAACCAATCCTCTCAGGAACCAACCTATCGTAGATAATGACGACACCAATCCTCTATCAGTTTCAACTCACCCTAGCACCACCCTACCAGCCTGAATTCAGTTTAAAAATGTTCTTACAGAATTGTACCTTTCCCAACAAAAATTAATATGATAGTTTTGTTGAACAATTACATGTCCTCTTTCTTCTCTTTTCATCCGCACCAAAATTCAAGAGAGTGTGTCCTTATTTATAATGTTTTTTCCTGAGTTCCACTTCTTGTATGTGGATGCATAATAGTTACATTGTCCACAAATTTTGACTAGATCAAATTGTTATCACATGGATTGTAGGTTGGGAAATCCTGACCCAATATAAAAACATGGGACAACTATGGGAATCCCTACCCACTTCCACCTTAGATAGGTACTCCCCTCACTTTAGTGAAGGAGAAATCCTACACAAGGGGGGAATCTTGGTGACCCTAGGTGGATTGAGAAGGAGGGTGGAGATATAATGAGAGGAACCCCTTAGTTCAATGATGGAGGAAGATACATGTATTGGAGAAGAGTCTTGTGAAGGAAAATGGTTTTCAAAGACTTGAGTACCTACACAAAAGTGTTATCCATGCTCGGAAAAAGAAAAATAATAGTGATACAAGCCTTGAGATCAATGGGACAAGTAAGTGAAGCTTTTTGTAGTAAATTACAACAGTAAAAAAATGTATATATCAACATTGAAATTAATTATTTACCATTGAAATAACCATAAAAGAATCAAACATTTATTGAGTAATGAAGAATTAAACAAGTAGATAAGTTCCCAATACTTTGGAAAAAGCTTTGATGGTGAGTTATGTTGAAATTACTAAGACAACTGAGAGGGGGGGGTGAATCAGTTGTTACTGTGCTTAAACAATTTTAGGTCTATTAAACCATTTTTAATCCTTCATAAAGTGACCATCAGTATTATACACCATATGAACAACATAAAAAATGAGCATCAATCACACATAAGATACACATAGAGATAGATTTTTCATGAGGAAACCCATAAAGTGAGAAAACCTCTTCTTCTTCGAAATGATAGGAAATCTTTTAAGTTTTGTACACCATCTATGTTTGAGCACCAACTCAAAGTGAGGCTACTACCTCTGTTTTACAAGCTCCAACTTGTTGAGAGAACCAACTCTCTGGTTTCTCTAGCACCGACTAGAAGGAAGCACCAACTCCCTAAGAGTTCCAGCACCAACTGGATGGAAGCATCAACTTCCAGTTACATAGGCACCGACCTGTATATCAGAGAACCAATGTTCTCCCTTGCACCACCCTGCCACCCTGGTTTCTCTAGCTGCAACTAGATGGAAGCTACAACTCCCTGTGTTCAAGCACCCACTTGAACCTCTGAGGACAACAGTCCTCCCTAGAACCCCCCGACCACCCTTAAATATAAAACTTTGATTTCTGTGAATTTATTATAGTGATTCAATAGTTTTCATTTTCTTGCCAGGTTTATCATTGTTCTATTATGCCGCTCTGCTCTGCCTGCATCAATGTCTTCCTGCTTACATCCTCTTCATATTTCTTATTTTCTCCTCTGTTCATCATGCACACCTCGGATTTATCTTCTTCTCACAGATATGCATCTTTGATATGTGCACATTCTGCTCTCTTAACCTATTCTGTTATATTCCACTTCTGTTCGTCATCTCTGAGTTTTCTTTACACTGCGCATATTGTAATTTTACCTTTCTACAGTTCAATTCATTTTTCCACTACCCACGACCACATGATCACAGTCACAGTGTGTTTCTTTTATTCACATCCTCTTCAGTTACACCTCGAATCTTCTTGGGAAAAAAAAATGCCTCAACAATTGAATTGCCAACTGTCCAAGAACCATGATTCGGTTCTGCTAACTGAATCGTAACTAATTGATTACCTGTGAGGTGAAATAGTAACCCTTCGATCAAGTTTCCAATTAAGAAACACCGTTGGATTAAATCCATAGGATTTCATGTTTATCTCATATGCCCACTAGCTGTGACTAAGTGCTAAATAGAATTTGAATTTCGTGATTTCTCATTTTGGCATTCCTGTGATGAAGGGTCTCGACACTCCAAGTTGTGATCGCTGAGACTCTGATATGGAGCTTTGCACTGCTATTTTCTTCCCCTCACGTGACCACTGGTGGTGACCATAGGCTGCGCCAAAAGGTGTTTCGTATTTCACGAACTTGTGAACTTCATCGAGCCTAATCAACGGTTGAGATCTCTAATGATACGACGGTCTAGATCTCATCGTGATCTCACATATCGCAATTCCTATGATGAAGGATCTCGATACTCCAAGTTGCAATCATCGAGACTCTGAGATGGAGCTTAGCATCACTAGATTATTCCCCTCACGTGACCATTGACGGTGACCACAGGCTGTGCCAAAAGGTGTTTCATATTTCACAAACTTATGAACTTCATCAATCCTGATCAACGGTCGAGATCTCCAATGATCCGACGGTCCATATCTCATTGCGATCTTGCATATCGTGATTCCTGTGATGAAGGATATTGATAATCCAAGTCATGATCGCAGAGACTCTGAGATGGAGCTTAGCACCACTAGCTTCGTCCCCTCATGTGACCACCGACGGTGACCACAAGCTGCGCCAAAAGGCACTTCATATTTTGTGAACTTATGAACTTCATTGAGGCTGATCAACGGTCCACGATCTCGATGATTCGATGGTCCAAATATTTTCATGATCTCGCATATCGCGAGTTCCCACACCATGCTTCGTTGACTCTTCGAATGTGCAAGTCAGCGAAATTCCAATCTCTTGCCACGTGTCCTATGACTCCAACGGTCAGGATTGTTATTGTGATTTCATATATTGTGAGTTCAAACCTCTTTCCTTTGGATTTCCCAATCTGCGAAACTCCGAAACAAAACCTTTGTCGTGCTTTGACTATTTTCCTCCTTCTAAGCTTACACTGCTGATCTTGCCATTATCGCTATGCTACTGATCGTGCTGATGTTCGCCATCAATGAAAAACACACATACTCTACTTCTGTCTACAAAATATGCCAACAATATCCCCCTTTGGTATTTATGGCAACCCCTTGAAAAACATGCAACTATACCACCATAGCATCCTTGAAATTACCAAACTTTCTCCCCCTTTGACATCAATGTCAAAGAAGAAGCACGCTTCCCTTGAGTTGTTGCAGTACATACTCCCCCTGTCAACTATGAGCAACTTAGAAATACAACATATATTCAATAAGTACTCCCCCTGATCAGGTGAACAGATTAGACGAAATAATTTATAACCCCCAACTTTTGACGAATATATCCAAAAGGGGGTCGCTGCTAACGGTTTAGTAAAGATATCAACTATCTATTCTATGGAAGAAATATAATTCAATTGAACAACTCTGTTTGTAACTTGTTCTCTGATAAAATGGTATTTTATTGGGATATGTTTAGTTTTGGAGTGAAGAATAGGATTCTTGGAGACACTAATGGCATTGGTGTTATCACAGTGAATTGTAATCGGAACAATATAGTTTACCTTCAAATCTTCAAGAGTTTGAATCATCCACAAAATTTCAGTGTAGCAAGTAGCAACAACAATGTACTCTGCTTCTGTAGTTGATAAGGAAATAGATCCCTGATTCTTACTAATCCATGCTACCAACAAGTCACCCAGGAAGAAGGCACCTCCACTGGTGCACTTTCTCTCATCCACACAATTTGCCCAATCTGCATCTGAATAAGCAGTTAACTAAAAATTTTGATTTCTGGGATACCACAGACCATAAGTCATTTTTCCCTTCAAGTATTTGAATATCCTTGTGACAGCTACCAAATGACTTTGTTTAGGAGTTGGTTGATAACGACCTACCATTCCAACAACTTGCATTATATTAGGATGGGATGTTGTGATGTACAAAAGACTACCTATCATTGATCGGTATGTCCTTTGATCAACATCGGGTGACATATCATATTTACTGAGATTGCAACCAACCACCATAGGTGTACTAATAGGAGATGAATCCTCCATCTGAAATTTCTTCAACATCTCTTTCAAATATTTTTCTTGAGAGATAAAAATTCCTGCAGAACTCTGATTTACTTTTAAACCAAGAAAATATGACAGTTCTCCTATCATGGACATCTCAAACTCTGTTTGCATAGAGTTAGAAAACCACTGAACAGATGATTCATTAGTACAACCAAAAATAATATCATCTACATAAACCAAAACAACTAGTAAATTATCACCTTCAGACTTAATGTAGAGATTGTTGTCAACAGTACCTTTCTTGAACCCTTTGTCTTGTAAAACTTTGTCCAGTCTATAATACCAATCTCGTGGTGCTTGTTTCAGTCCATATAAGGTCTTCTTCAGCTTGCAAACATAATTAGAATTATCTTTCAATGATAATCCTTCATATTTCTCCATATATACTTGTTCCTCTAGATCTCCATTAAGAAAAACGGACTTAACATCCATCTAATACACTTTAAAGTTCTTATGGCATGAATATGCAAGGAACATTATGATGGCTTCCAATCTTGCCACTGGTGCAAAAGTCTCATCAAAGTCCTGACCTTCAACTTGTGCATACCCTTTACAGACCAATCTGGCTTTATTTCTAACAACTTGTCCTTTTTCATTTATTTTATTTTTGAACACCCATTTGGAACCTATTACATTCTTATCTCCGGGTTTAGGGACAAGCTCCCAAGTATTGTTCTTCTCAATCTAATCAAGCTCTTCATTCATATCTCTAATCCAATCATCATGTTGGCTGGATTCATAATTTTTTTTAGGTTCAGTCATAGATAAAAAAGAAACATGAGATTGTTCTAAGTCTTTAATCAATTTCCTTCTTGTCTGAACTCCTTTATTTATATCCCCAATTATCTGATTTTTAGGATGATTCTTTCTAACAATTCTGACAGGTGATTTTGCTTCTTTCTGATGATTTGTGTCAATCGGAGTATTCGTATGTTCATCTGATTCATATTCTTCTCTTTCTGATCCTTGGACCTGTTCATCTTCATATTCAACTATATCTTTTGTGCTTGGATCAACATTGCTTACATTTCTGACTGGGATTTCTTCATCAACTTTTATGTCTATACAATCAACTAGTTTATGCAGTCTCTTATTGTAGCATATGTACCCTTTATTGTTTGTATCATAACCCAAGAAGATACCTTCATCATCCCTGTCATCATATTTTCCAATATTTTCATCATTATTCTTAACGTAACATTTACTCCAAAAGACTTTAAAATTCCTAATTGAAGCA